>MU715401.1:36422-103307 GCA_026770625.1 Nicotiana glauca
AAAATATTGACCAAAGTCAACTATATCAATATTAATATCATAATTTCTCAAATTTTTCACAGAATTCATATATTTTAACATAAAAAATTTCCGGCTTCGCGCCCGGACTGCGCACGCAAATCGAGGCAACCAAAAGTGAGGTTTCCAAGGCCTCGGAAGCGCGGAAAAAGGGAGAAATACGGTGATGACCCTTTGGGTCGTCACAGATTGTTAGGTCTTCAGATGGAGAGGGTGAGATCTCTCCATCTGGCGCACTACCAGGTGTTGTACTCAAGTTGTTCTCTCTACTGGCCTCGTTGAGAGGGTCTATGAGATTAGTTGTGACGCTTGCTATTGCTTTCATTCTTGCGTCATTTTCTTCCATCTTTGGCTTCTGTAGGGTGTGAAAAAGGGTGGTTCGTTGTTCCTTTTGATATTCTCGGTGCAAACTATGATTCCGATTGCCGAGATCCCCACAGACGGCGCCAAATTGTTTGACTTAAAGGATGGTAAATACATTATAAGTGAAAACAATCAAAATGAATCAAGGGTAAATCGTAATCGAAGATAATGAGACCTAGAGATATGTATTGTGTTCTTTATTGCTTCTAATGGATTGGATACTCAAGAAAAAGAGAGAGAGTTTGATGCTTGTTCAATAAATCCCCGATCCCCCCTTACAACATTGGAATCCTCCTTTATATAATAGGAGAACCTCCTTGAAATAATAAAATAATACAGAGATTAGTTGCGTTCCTTCGGGGAGACGATGGGACCGATAATACAGTTCACTCCGACGTCCTTAGGTCGTGCCCTTACTTCGGTTAGCGTATATTTGTTGGTCATTCCTACCAACGTGGAGACGTAGCGGGTAGAATTTGACCCCATACATAGGTTAATCTCTCAAGTAAAATTCCCTGTAGTAGTACCTATTAGGTAACATTTTGACGAAGTATGCTCCAGTATTTATTTTGGCCATTATGAGTTATCGATTAATTGAAAATTACAACAGAATCCTCATCATGCGGTCATGATGATGCATGATAACTTGGACAATAGTTGCTACTTGCGTAATTATTTGGGTATAATCTAGAGTATTTTACCGTCAACGAGCGACATTTTAAAGGTTATGATTAAATCGAAAAGCCAAACATGGCGCTGCTAACAACAACAACAATAACCCAGTATAATCTCACTTTGTAAGATCTGGGGAGGGTAGTGTGTACGCAGACCTTATCCTACCATAGGGTAGAGAAACTATTTCCAAATAGACCCCCGGCATCCTTCCCTCCAAGAACTTCCTGCCTTGCCCTTGGGGATACTCGAAGTCACAACCTCTTGATTGGAAGTGGAGATTACTTACCATCCTAGCAATCCCTCTTGTCCGGAAGTGGCGCTGCCACCACTATCATATTGTTTGAATTCTTGTTCTAATTAATCCGGCAGTTTTGAGGCTGGTTTTGTTGACTACAAGTGAAGGTCGAAGACGCTTGGACACTATTTATTAGTTGAAGTAAGAAAATGTATTTAGAATTAATGTTAATACAAGTATCTGAAAGGGAAATATGGCTCGTTTACATATGCAAAGTATACTTTTTTTGGGGCACATGTTTGTTTAACTTCAATTAATTTATAAAAAAAATAATGAAACAAAAAGTTCTTCAGTCCAGCAAAAACAGCTTTAGGCTATTTTCCCGACAACACAATCTAAAACTAACAACTATCTATATAAGTACAATTTTTATTTTTACTAAAATTATTGTTCCTAGAAACATTCCAGATGCCACGTTAACATAAAAAGAAGGTTGATAGGCAATTTCACACACGGAAGAAGAACACTTGGTTATCTGACAAATTGATTAGATGGAGGATAGGATTTAAGTGGAGAAAGTTGCCGATTTGGTAGAAAACGACGGGTTTGCCGCAATTGCCGACAAATTAAAACTGCCGGCATTTACTAAGAGCTTTTCCTCTCGCCTTATATTAAGTTTCGCCGTTTCTTTTTTGTACATTGTTTTCTTTGACAATTGACAATAAAAATATAGGTCATGATCCACTTTCTTTGTTGTCAATTTCTTCTTCATTTCCTGACTATGAGAAAATTAAACCCAATCGCTTTCTAGCAATTCTTAGCTCTTAAGCTACTTCGACCTTTCTAAAGTTGCAATATTATCTGCTTAAAATATCATTTTCTTATTGAATTTTAGTTTTGATATTATTACAGTTATAAAATAATTAAATATGTCCTTCTCCAGCTAAAAGGTTAAATTTTGAAACGAAACGGCCACGGATACTCATAGGATCTATGTAACTAGAAAGAAGTTTTGAGTGTATGTCTCATCTGCCATCAGGGGCGGATTTAGGGGCACAAGGGTGTTTACCTATACACTCTTTATCAAAAAATTACACTGTATATGTGAGGTAAAATCTATTTTTTTATCTCTATATATATTAAGTTTTGAACACCCTTAACACAATCCAAAAGTTTAGTTTAATGGTTAAGGGTGTTCAAAATTTCATAAGATCATGGGTTCAATTCCCACTAGCTATAATTTTTTTTTTTGAACCTCATTCGTGGAGATCCTGCCTTCGCCACTGTCTGCCATAGCTAAGGTCATTTCCAACACTTGCCTCCATTTTCTCCTCCAAAATAAAATAAAGTACTCCAATTATTACTTTATTTTTTACTCCAAAAAATTATGTTCTATTTTATATTCTTCTCTCTTTTTAATACTATATTATTCTCTTTTATTTAAATTTTATTTTCTTATTTCAATTAAAGAAATTCTATTTTTTTTTCTTTTCTACATATTCATCACTAATAATTTTCATTTAATGTATTTTTAATTTTTACTTTTCAATATTAACAACATCAAATACTTTATATTCGCACATTTCAATTTTAACAACTTCTAATATTTTATATTTGCATCATTTATTTTTTGAGATGATTATATATTTTTTGTACAATTATAACTTATTATAAAATTAACTCACAATTTCACATAAAATAATAAATGTACGCAAATTAATTTATTAAAATTATATGCCAAAGTCAAGATGTAAAATTAATATTATAAAAAAATTATATAAATATAATTAGATATACATAAAGAGATAAATCAAATTAATTAAATAATAAAAAAATAATAATAAAAAAAAGTAATAGAAAAGATGAATAGTATCACTCTATCCCTCGTTGGGCAAAAATTCAGCAGCATTGGAGTCAAATATCTCCAAAAACTGACAGCATTACGGCAAAAAGCAGCAGCGTCGGAGATAACCTAATTGTCCAAAAAATATACACGTGCTTTACCGAAGGAAATCTGCATATCTCAACATTTTATAGTATACGAAATATGAGTTTATAGATTTTAGTAAGAGGTTACCTGACTTGAGTTTATAGATTTTAGAAAGAGGTTACCTGACTTGCTAATTGAACTGATTGAGTAACACTAAACATGCATATAAATTTTACGTACATCATCAACAGATAATTTTTATTATTGTATGTTCTTTTACTGTGTTCTTGATTTAAATAGCCAATAGAGGAACTAGAATACGTGTGTCAAAAATACCGACAAACTTGTCCTGAAAACAGACAGTCACACAGGGAACTAGGAAGGTTCGCTATCAAATCTCATACTGTCTTTTTGTTGAATCTCTTAAAGTTGTACTATAGACCTGCATTTCCTATGCCACCACTAAAATAGTATTATGTTAATAAATTTACAATTGGCAAGCACTTACAATCCTTTCTCTCCCCCGTACCCTTTCATTTTGTGAAAGTGTATACGGTCAAAAACGGAATTGGTCCTTGTGTGATTACTCGAGATTGAAATATGATAGGTTAAGGTTTGATCTCATATTATATCGAACTATGATGTAAAATTAGATCACCGAGTTCATGACCCAAAGATCGATCAAGATCGAGATCGAGCAAGATCGGGACTGAGCAAGATCAAAATTGAGCAAGATCGAGGAAAATTTACCGAGCCAAATAACGCAAAGCCGAAATATTCGCGATCGGTCGAGGATCACGGCGGAAATCTCAGCACATATCAAGGAGAGACCGAGTAATTAGCAAATCATAAGATTTTTTATCCTGTATAGAATTGTACCAAGAGTAGGACCCCCATTATATGATGGGGGGGGGGGGGAGTGTCTAATCATTTGTAATACGCATCATATTTACGCAATACAGAGCAATATACTGCCGTTTTCTAGCTTTCATTATCTTGTTACTTTGTTCATATGTCAGTTGAAACATCTTTTGGTTCTAAGGTGATTGAACTCGAGGGCCAAGGCTATTCAATTCTTACGGTTTGCATTTATTCTTTTATCGTCAATTTCAATATTAATCTATCTTCTTCATTTGTGACAAGTTATATCACGTATACTGAAAGCCGTATATAAATTCAATTGTTATCCGTTTTTCAGGGTAAACGGAAAGTTTAATAGCTTTATTTGAGTTACATTGGACGGACTATAACTTTTAAATATTCTTAAATTTCACAAGGTTGTTTAAGTTGCAACATCTTTGAGTAGGAATTTGGAGAGAGAAACATTTGTATCTAATTTTGAAGAAAATACTTTAAATTCTAAAAATTTATAACTTATACAATACTTAATATATCTATTTAAACTCTATCTCAAACAAAAATTAAATAAGGATTTCTAGATTTATGATCATTGCACTTGGAACGTCACTATTCATCTGGGACAGTTAAAGTAATATGCTATTAGCCTATTAGCATAAATTAAAAGAGAACATTAGAATTATCAGGACACCCCTTGACAAACATGGATAAGATGGGTAGTAAGTAAAAGAAAGGAATTTTTACATCCTATAAAAAATCTTAGTACCCTATTTATCAATAATAAATACCATTTTAAAATATTACATTCTATAAATACCTTTTATCCTTTATAGCAAAAAATCTAAATATAGTTATATCCTACAATTATTCAGGTTTAATTAATTGTATTTAACTATTTTATTCAGCAGTAGTTAGTTGTATTCAAGTGTTTTATACAACTGTATTTAGTTGTATTAAGTTATATTCAATTATTTTATTCAGCAGAAGTTAGTTGTATTTTGTTGCATTCAAGAGTTTATTCAGTTGTATTTTTTTTGTATTCAAGTATTTTATTCAGATGAATTAAGGTGTATTTTGTTGTATTCAACTGTATTATTCATAGGTATTTCTCTTTATTCAGCTATAATCTTTATTATATATCTTTCAAATACAGATTAATGAGGGATCGTTTTAGTTCGTTGAGTTAAATTAGGANATGTTAATGTCGCTTGAATACAGCTAAATACATGTCAAACTTAGTTGGAATTCCAGATTTTACGCCTATATTTTTTGCTGTATTTAATGTTAATGTCGCTTGAATACAGCTAAATACATGTCAAACTTAGCTGGAATTCCAAATTTTACGCCTATTTTTTTGGTTGTATTAATGAATACAACAGCTTAAATACATGAAATACATTATATAAAAACATAAAAGGTATCTATAACACGTAATATAGCAAAGGGTATCTATAAATGGCTAATTAGACCAAAAAGATGGTGTTTTATGAAAAATTTCCTAAAAGAAAGTGCAATCTCGGCCTCAGCCCAAATCCGGCTTAGGAAGGTAGAAATGACATTAGATAGCCACACTAAAGGGCTGCTATTTAAGAATTAGTCAGTACTTTCTGAATCCTTTTAATAGAAGAATTAATCTAACTAGCCGTCCACCCAAACGTTTAAATTAAAAATAGCTGATAAAAGTATAATATATGCATAATTTGTGTAATATATATGTATAATTAATGTATAATATATGTTGATGGATAGAAAAAGTAAACAGTAAATATGACCGACTATTTATGTAAAGATCCCATTTCAATATTCTAGTTATATTTTTTGGGACCAAAATGTTCTGAAATAAAGATTTTTAGTTCAAAAATTTAGGACAAAATAAGTATTGGTTCATCTTTAAAAAGCATCCCAAAATAGTTTTTTATGCACTTACGCCTTAGGTAGTTAATTGGGATTGTCCAATCAACTTCCAGATTTGGTAAAAATTGTAAAGGATAGTCACTTTTTAAAGTGATATTTACTTTTTATCCAGCATTTTCAATGCTTAGCAATAGCAGCCACTAGTCTGTTAAAATTAATATGAAAAGATTGTGTTACCCTTTCTTTTATCTCTTTCATGTTAGGAAGAAGTACTATGCCGCCGTCTGCAAGACTTCCGTGTTTCTCAAGTTTGTAAATCTTATCATGTCCAGCACGAAAAACTCGACTTTGTTAGAAAAGTTTTGTTGTGTACTCATGAGACCAGTAATATTTGTCTACTGTCGTTTTTTTAAGCTCTAAAATATGATCATACTATGTTATTTTATTCGAAGTCGTTGGATGAGATCTGGACTATATTAAAAGATGTCAGTTTCAATATAGTCGATATCATTGTGTATAAGGAGAATTTTGTTATTGTTGATCGATGTGGCAAGACTATAAAGTTTGATTCTTCCTCATTCTCTCCCCTTTATATGAAACTGATAAGATCATGCTACGTTCAAGACCTATTTGTATTTTGTTTTTGTGAAAAGATACAATTAAAATTTGATTTTCTGCTACGTTATGGATCCTGAACTTACAGTTACAAGTTCAAAAGTTAAGGACACTTGGTCCTGAATTTCGAGTTTCAAGTTCAAAAGTTAAGGACACTTGGTCCTGAACTTAGAATTACAAGTTCAAAAGTTAAGGACACTTGGTCCTGAACTTAGACAGACAAGCTCAAAAGTTAAGGATAATAGGTCCTGAACTTACAATTACAAGTTTAAAAGTTTAGGACAATAGGTCTTGAAGTCCTGAATTTAGACTAACAGGCTCAAAAGTTAAGGATAATTGGTCCTGAACTTAAACTAAGAAACCCAAAAGTTAAGGACAATAGGTCCTAAACTTAGACTAACAAGCTTAAAAGTTAAGGACACTTGATCTTGAACTTATAGTTACAAGCTCAAAAGTTAAGGCACTTGGTCCTGAACTTAGACTTACAAGCTCAAAAGTTAAGGACAATAGGTCCTGAACCTAGACTTACTAGTTCAAAAATTAAGGACAAGTATTCCTTAACTTAGAGTTACAAGCACAGAACTTAAGGATAGGTGGTCCTGAACTTCGAGTTCCAAGTTCAAAAGTTAAGGATATGTAGCCCTGAAGTCCTGAACTTAGAGTTGCAAGTTCAAAAGTTAAGGACATGTAGTCCTGAAGTCCTGAACTTAGAGTTGCAAGTTCAAAAGTTAAGGACACTTGGTCATAAACTTTTATGAGCAGAAGGGTGTTTTCATCCAGACAGGTAAAGTTTATTAAAGTAGTGGCTAAAGACTAAAGACATTATTATGAATCAAGATATTGGACCTAGAAGAACTATTGGGCCGAGAAGAATCCACAGGGCAAGACCTTCAAAAAGGTTAATTTGGGATCCGGGCCCAAGAAGTGCAATAAGGAATTAGTTAAAAGGGACTAAGCATTAGCACTGATAGGGCATACGAAATATTGTTAGAAACTCCTTCTTTGCTCTCTTTCTGTGATTCTGCCCCCACCCTCATTTTCTTTCTGTAATCGTTAATGTATTAGTAATAAAATCACTTTTCTTAGACTATTGTTAGTGGAGGTTCATAACATTGGTGCTTTTATTGAGAGATCGCCGATGGGGGACCCGAAAAATTCCTTAAGTTACCCTTCTCAGTCGAAACAAGATCGGAACTCAGTACTTTCGTCCGATCTAGCGGCATTTTCTTCAGTTGTGGAGTCAAATCAGTGTTTCATGCAAGAAATGATGTCTCAAATGGTGGCCCTTACTGCTCATATTCGACCACTGGCAGGTGTTCCCTCTCATCCTCCGGCGCCGGAAATGGGTGTTACATCAAATTCCACAGGGGGGTCAAAGCCTGTTCGAAAAAACTTTGTAGAGATGAGTCGTTTCTATGGAGATAATCTGGAGGCTTGGGTTTTCCAGGTAGAACATTATTTTAATTACTATGCTATTGATGAAAATGAGAAGCTCACAGTAGCTTCATTTTATTTGGATGGAGAGGCTCTTGAGAGGTTCCGTTGGTTACACCGTAACAAGCAACTGGTTGGTGGGGACCATTTCGTGGACAAATTATTTCGTTTTCGAGGTCCAAATCGGGATGCACCTGATCAGTGTTCAGCCTTTCTCCGGCAGTTTTCCATAGTGGATGCTTATCCGACACGAGTTGCGACTATTCTGTCATGGTGCACCATGGCCAACTCGCTTTTACCTCAATCTGCAAAACCACGATCAGACTACTGTGACTTCAACTTTGCCCACAAGGTGTTTGGCGAAAAGTCGGATATGAATACCGATGTTGTTGTAAATGTTGAAACAAAGCCACCAATACCAAAATCTGTGAAACTAGAGGGTCGTAATGACAATGTATCAATACTAATTGAAAAAGACGGTGCCAGAATTTTAGCAACTCAAGTGAAGGGGGAGATCTGTCACTCGGCTTTGGATGAAAACAAAGAGGATGCTGACTTCCCTTTGCCGCAATACTTTGTCTAGCCATGTGTAGACCACAACAATGAGGCACACAAGGTGTTCGCGGAATTATCGGATGGGTCTAAAGGTACCACTATGGATACCATGGAGACAAACTTTTCTACTAATCCCAACTATCCCGTCGCTTTGGGTGATCAGGCAAATGACTTTGCTAATACTGTTGAAAAAAAAAGACAACAATGAGGATGAAGAAATTGTTACCATTGGAACAGAAATACTACAATTAGTTCGTGCAGTTATGGTGAAACCCCCGTCATGGATTGCTGCTAGTTTTTCTAGTTTTGGTGGCCTCATCATGTTTAATATTCAACACGGACTTGAGATAGTGATGATAGGCTATAATTAAGTATTTTATTCGATTATTACACTCTAATTTACTGCACTTTAGTTGAGTTTACGCTTTAACCGCTAGTGTTTTGCACTAACGGCGTGTTTTATGCCTTGTAGGAGTGATTCCGAGTTATATAGATGTTATGGAATGAATTCAAGTGATTTGAAGCTTTGAAGTCTGAATAAAAGCCCAAGGAATTAAGCCGGGATCGTATTCGGGGATCAACGGATGATAAAACAACAAAATGAAGACTCGAGGAGGCATATTGCGCACTGTCTAGTAAAATAGATATAACTTTTTTCTCAGAACCTCATTTGGGCTCCACAATATATGGTTGGAAAGCTAACGCAAAGGGATACAATTTTCATGTTTCACATTTTTCTAAATTCCAAACAAAACAGGGTGAAAGATTGCAGTTACGGTAGGACCGCGGTAGAATATTACCAAAGATTCAGAGGACCATTCTAGCCGCGGTCCTGTCGTAACTGCGGTGGGACCGCAGCAGAACGCGGAAATTTCAAGGACCAAAGTGCAAAACACGGGATTTTAAGCCCTAAACCCTATATTAAACGAAGGAGGCCGGCCAAGAAGAAGGAAGGGATATATTTTGGACACAAATTAGACCTAAGGAGGGAGAGACACTACTTTAGGGTTAGACAACATCCTAGGAGGCAAAGAACACATTGGGAGCAAGACGGAGAATTCTTCTACGAGTTTTTCCTTCCTCTTCCTATTTTTTATTGTTTGTTATGACTTTTAGTATTGTAGTTTTACATACCATTATGAATAGCTAATTTGTTATCTAGAGTTTTGATAGAACCTTTTGTAGGATAAATTCTTGTTATGTTTTTATATAATTGAGCCATAGATTTTCTCTATTTGTTCAACTACGTTTATATTGTGGCTGGTTGAAGAGCTCTCAATTAGCTGTGCCTATTTATTATGCATAACTCGGGAGAGAGTGCATATTTAGGTAATTGTTGAACAACACCACTCCCAGAATATATGAGGAATCAATAACCGAGGGTTTAAAGGTGGGATTAGGGATAACGAAGCCTTAAGTGCGATCTGAAGTGAGTTGTATTAAAAGCCAGCTAGCGTAGCTCGGGAGAGTTCGTCTAGTAAATTATCGTAATTACTCAGGAGAGATTTACGGTAATAAGAGTGCTCATGATCGGTAGAGAATTAGGCGAAATTATAGAAGACATAGCGGGAAGGATTCCGACAATTGGGAAAATCATAACTCTAAACCTCCTTAATCTTTTCTCTAACCCTCAGTATCGTTAGTTTTTAATTTATTATTTTAATTTATTAATTAAATAGTTAAACACAAGAATCTTAATATCTATAAGTTAGGAATTGTTCAAGCTTGTCTTCTTGGTGATAGTGAACAGCTGTAGCTAAGCCTTAGTTCTCTGTGGGATTCGACTCCGGACTTGTAAACGGGATTATATTTGCAATGACCGCATTGTCCTTTTTAGAAGGCATAGTTGGGTGTGAATTTTGGCGCCGTTGCCGGGGAACTAACGGAGTAGTTATAGGTGTACATATTGTGAGGTTTCAAGTTTGAACTTTTATTTTATTATTTGATTTTTTTTAAATTTTTTATTTTAGTTTTATTTGTTTATTTGAGAAACATGGCATCATGGAATTATGAGAATTTAGATGTTGGTAATTCTACTTTTAATCCTCCTTATGCATATTGTGAAGGAAACCACCCAGGACAAAATTATCAAAATATTTCCGAGAGCGAGTTTTGTGCACCAACTCAATCTTATGTGTGGAATGTGTGTGATATNTTATATCTAAATGTATCATACCCGTTCCGTAGCCTACATTACAACCAAATAAAGTCCTAATTAATCCTAGATTGAATGAGCTCGATTAGTGGATTAGTACACTACGGGAAAGCTTATGGTGCATCTTTTCTGGAATATGAATGTTATTTCTGAGAGTGAGTGAATTCTTTCTATCTTGAGTTCCTAAGTGTTCTTAAATTTTATTGNATTTGATAGTTCTTCTTTTTCTTGTGAAGTTAATAGGAACATGGAACCCACGTATGAGGACCTAAAAAAGATCGAGGATATGCTAAAGTGCCTTACGGAATAATATGATGAGATACAACTGCGCGTACAAAGGCAAGGGACAACTATTCACAACTTGGAGGCTCAAGCGAATAAATTAATTGAACCTAGTAAAGCGCAACAAGTTGACATTGTGGATAGTAGCCAATATGAGCAAGAAAAGGCTATAGAAATTGCCATATTACTGGAGGATTTAAAAAAATACGAGGATGTGCTAGAGGAGGAGGCTAGAGTAGAACACCAACAATCAATCGCGCTAGATTTTGAGGATGTCGATGTTGTAGAAGAGATAGTAGAGTCAACCAAGGATATTGAAGATACATATTTAGTTGACTCTATTGTCATTAGTGTTGAGAATGTAGACAGTCCCAATGTTCATGTAGTTGAGCGCATTGGTCCTCACTCCAAGCATTTTTCCACATTGTGTTTAGATGATGATATGAAAATAGAGTCATCTGATCCATTTGAGGAGTCAAGGAATGAGGAACAAAGCGCTTACATTCTGTAATTCTTCTTGCCAGAAAGTCGGGATTACACACCTCATTTAAAGGCCAAGAAGTGCAGAATACTACATTATTTTATTGAGCCAGTCAGATTCATTCTACCACCCCAGGAGCATGATCATAGAGCAGAATCAAAACTTGGGGTCTGATTCATAATTTCAAAGTGGAGGCAGAAAGTAATTCACTTCGTGTCATGGCGTTAAATCAAGCGCTTATTGGGAGGCAACTCAGCTTTATTGCTTTCTTTTATTTATTTTTTATTTTTTTATTTGTATTATTTTTGTAGTGTTAATTTTTTATTTTCTAGGAGCATGGAAAGCAAAGGTATTGGAAGGATGCAACAGCAAATCAAATGATTGGAACTAAGTGTGAGGTACCCGCACAAAGGACCAAGCTTGGGAGAAGTCTGAGTACCCCATGAGCTGTTAATGCTTCGGCCTTTGGCCTACCAGGGAGTTTTTTTATCCTCTTATTAGTATGGTGTGCATTAGGGACAATGCACAATTTTAAGTGTGGGGTGAGGAGATTGTCTGGGTGACTTTCTATGCTATTTTAGTTGTGTTAGTTTAATTGAATAATTTTTTATTTTTTTTAGAAAAAAAGAAAAAAAATAGATTGGACTTTTCTCGACGATGGATCTATTAGAAAATTTTCTTGAGGAATTTAAGTCTAAATGAAAAAAATATAACAAAAAGATTTTCTTTTGTTAGGGAGTGTAGAAATTACCCCTTATTTTTTCTTTAAACCACAGTTCTTTTCCAAGGGTTTTGTTTGAACCAGGTGTAGTTAATTTTTTTTAGGAATAGGAGCCATTGTATTGTTTTTTGAATTGAAGCAATATCTATTGACTTTGTTATGCCTTGAGAATACTTAGTACTTTGGTTGTGACGCTTAGGCTTAATTTTTGACTCTTGTAGAAGTACCTTAAATTGTATGATCTTAACTTTGCTTAACTGCTTTGACTAGAGTGTAATGAAACCAATCCTGAGTGAGTTATGTGTCATGTGTGTGTAAGGATTTGTTATATTCTGTGCATTGCATTTGATGCCTAGAACTTGCTCTGTGTGTTTGCAAAGCGAAATAGTAGTTTTGTTCAATCTTGGAATTGATATAGGCGTTTCTTTGTTGAGCTCGATATGTATATTTTACCTACCTAATTGTTATGTATCTTAGTTAACCTCTTTGATTCTATAGTCCTTTTTCTTTGGCAACCACATTACAAGCCTTACCCATTTGTTTGAATTAACCATCTATTTGAACCTTTTAATCTCTTATGAGCACTTGAATTGTTGTGAACTTTGTAAAAGTTAAAGTGTGGGGTGGTTGATTTAGCTTTTGAGTGGAACTAATTGAATAAGGAGAAAAGTGCATTATTTTGAAAAAGGAAGAGCCACTTGAATTGAAAACAAAATAGTTGGATTGTTGTAAAAAAAAATTCCTTGATAAGTGGTGGCTCTTGACGTAAGTTTGCTTAAAGAAGTATGGGGTAATATACATTGATGTGAAGGTGGAGTTTGGTTTGACATAAGTATGGGGTTTGAATGTTAAAGTATATGTATTAAAGTGCTTAGGGAGGTGTAGTCACTCTTATATCTAAATGTATCATACCCGTTCCGTAGCCTACATTACAACCAAATAAAGTCCTAATTGATCCTAGATTGAATGAGCTCGATTAGTGGAGTAGTACACTACGGGCAAGCTTATGGTGCATCTTTTGTGGCATATGAATGTTATTTCTGAGAGTGAGTGAATTCTTTCTATCTTGAGTTCCTAAGTGTTCTTAAATTTTATTGTGTGGAACTACTCTCTTTTGTTTTGTGAGGGCACTTGATTCATGAAGGAAAGGTAATGTCAGTGACCTCTATATTAGAGTAAGTAGGTGAGTTGTGAATAATACGTGGTACTTGTGAGTCAAATCTTGAGGTGAAGATGTTACGCTTTTGTGCTGAGTCTATTTTAAATACTCTTGGTATAATGAGCTAGGAGAATTGTTTAAAAAGGTCGTGTCTATAAAAAGTGTAGTTAGAATGCTCGAGGACGAGCAATGGTTTAAGTGTGGGGTGTCGATGATCGGCTATAATTACGTATTTTAGTCGATTATTACACTCTAATTTACTGCACTTTAGTTGAGCTTGTGCTTTAATCTCTAGTGTTTTGCACTAACGGTGTGTTTTATGCCTTATATTAGTGATTCCGAGCTATATAGATGTTATGGAATGAATTTAAGTGATTTGGAGCTTTGAATTCTGAGTAAAAGCCTAAGGAATTAAGCCGAGATCGTATTCGGGGATCAACGGATGATAAAACAACAAAATGAAGACTCGAGGAGGCATATTACGCACTGTCTAGTAAAATAGACATAACTTTTTTCTCAAAACCTCATTTGGCCCCACAATATATGGTTGGAAAGCTAACGCAAAGGGATATAACTTTCATGTTTTACATTTTTCCAAATTCCAAACGAAAT
The DNA here is from genome assembly GCA_026770625.1 of Nicotiana glauca. NCBI lineage: Eukaryota > Viridiplantae > Streptophyta > Magnoliopsida > Solanales > Solanaceae > Nicotiana > Nicotiana glauca. The sequence continues at coordinate 50,370 of MU715401.1, forward strand.
AGGGTGAAAAACCGCGGTTACGGTAGGACCGCGGCAGAACATTACCAAAGATTCATAGGACCATTCTGGCCGCGGTCCTGGCGTAACCGCAGTGGGACCGCGGCAGAACGCGGAAACTTCAGGGACCAAAGTGCAAAACACGGGATTTTAAGCCCTAAACCCTATATTAAACGAAGGAGGCCGGCCAAGAAGAAGGAAGGGACATATTTTGGACACACATTAGACCTAAGGAGGGAGAGACACTACTTTAGGGTTAGACAACACCCTAGGAGGCAAAGAACACATTGGGAGCAAGGCGGAGAATTCTTCAACGAGTTTTTCTTTCCTCTTCCTATTTTTCATTGTTGGTTATGACTTTTAGTATTGTAGTTTTACATACCATTATNNGTGCCTATTTAGTATGCATAACTCGGGAGAGAGTGTATATTTAGGTAATTGTTGAACAACACCACTCCCAGAGTATATGAGGGATCAATAACCGAGGGTTTAAAGATGAGATTAGGGATAACGAAGCCTTGGGTGCGATATGAAGTGAGCTGTATTAAAAGACAGCTAGCGTAGCTCGGGAGAGTGCGTCTATTAAATTATCGTAATTACTCGGGAGAGATTTACGGTAATAAGAGTGCTCATGATCGGTAGAGAATTAGGCGAAATTATAGAAGACATAGTGGGAAGGATTCCGACAATTGGAAAAATCATAACTCTAAACCTCCTTAATCTTTTCTCTAACCCTCAGTATCGTTATTTGTTAATTTATTATTTTAATTTATTAGTTAATTAGTTAAACACAAGAATCTTAATATCTATAAGTTAGGAATTGTTCAAGCTTGTCTTTTTGGTGATAGTGAACAGCTGTAGCTAAACCTTAGTTCTCTGTGGGATTCGACTCCGGACTTGTAAACCGGATTATATTTGCAGCGATTGCATTGTCCTTTTTAGAAGGCATAGTTGATCATGATCAGATAGCCCAATACTTGAAGGAGATGTCTGGTATGCTTTTAAATTGTAGCTACGAACAACTTATAAAAAGTGGTATATTTGATCACTTCACTAGACTTAGTTATGCTGCACCTATCTTTTCTTTGCATCTACTTCTATCGGAGCGGGTGGGGTTAGATTTTCCATTTGACCCTGGCTCTAGTTTAGTTACTATGTTCCTTAGAGTTTCAAGAAATTTTGTTTTTCATGTTGCTTCGGGGGACTTGGAGCTTGAAATTAGTTCAAACGAGAATTCAATGTTAATCGAGACCGTTAGAAAGCGGGGACTTGCTATAGCTCTGGTTGAGCCACTTTCAGATGATGACAAGTTGATTCTTCGCAAAGCACACTGCCATGGGATCTTTGATAGAGCAGAGGTAGATTCTAATGTGTCCAGGATGGATTTTATTTGGGAATCCTTTCCTATGGCGCAAAACAACACAACTTCCACTTTTCTTTCATTAGCTTGTCCTCTCTCGAACCTTTAGGACAAGGTTATTGTTGACGACGGGAGTATTGTTATGAATCAAGATATTGGACCTAGAAGAACTATTGGGCCGAGAAGAATCCACAGGGCAAGACCTTCAAAAAGGTTAATTTGGGATCCAAGCCCAAGAAGTGCAATAAGAAATTAGTTAAAAGGGACTAAGCATTAGCACTGATAGGGCATACGAAATATTGTTAGAAACTCCTTTTTTGCTCTCTTCTCTCACTCCTCTCTATGTGATTCTGCCCCCACCCCCATTTTCTTTCTGTAATCTTTAATGTATTAGTAATAAAATCACTTTTCTTAGGTTATTGTTAGTGGACCACATTTGAAATAAAAGTAGAAGAGAGAAAACGTTCTTGTCTTACTCTACAGATAAGGAAAATCTAGCACATAATTAAAGAGACAAGAAAATCTCAGCAAAAACATGGTACTCCCTCCGTTCCAGTTTACGTGAACCTATTTTCTTTTTGGTCCGTTCCAAAAAGAATGAACCCTTTTTAAATTTGGTAACAATTTTGCTTAAACTTACAACGCTATTCTTAATGAGAAGCTTTTATAACCACACAAATACCCTGGGCCCCATTTGGACTTGTTTAGGATCACAAATTCCAAAAGTCTTATTTTTTTCTTAAACTCCGTGCCCAGTCAAACAGGTTCACATAAATTGGAACGGAGGGAGTAGTATTTAGATTTAACAAATAGAGGTATTAACTTTTAACTAATACTAGTATATAATAAGTGAAGGTTTGGGTATGATGAGGGACATTTACGTAAATATATCAAAAGTGAGGGCAAATTATAAAACCTTTTCTAGGTTACACGTGGAAATTAGCTTTTCTCTATATATTTTTAAAGCAAATTTTGGTTCTCTCTCTCCTTGGCCTTTTGTTTCGCTTATCTCTGCTGCTCTATTTCTCTCTCCAGTGGGTTTTTTTCCTCCTCCTCTTTCTGTTTTGTTAAGTTTGTTTTCTCTTAATTCCGGTGATACACCCGAGATTACAAACAAGAAATTAATAAGAAAAACAATCTTCTAAGAAGCTAAAAGAGAAGATCTCCTTAACAAAGACTGAAAAGAGAAGAGATGAATTCACTGAAGAAGAAGAAGAAGAAGAAGAAGAAGAAGAAGAAGAAGAAGAAGAAGGGAAAGAGATTTCATTTCATTATAAAATGCTCTAGTAAATGTGTACAATAGAATCCCCTATTTATTCCCAACTAATCACTATAAAAATCCCCAATGACCTCCCTAATTCTGTTAACGACCTTTGTCCCTTTTAACCGTCTAACTAACTCCTTCAAACAACGTCGTAAGACCCTTTTCATTAGCTACTAACTCACTTATTCAAACGTTATTGTTTTATTTATTTTCCCCTTACTAAACTAAACAACATAATATAGCTACTATTTACATTTCAGAGTATATCAAATTCCCTCCATTAAAACAATCCTCGTCCTCAAGGATTAATTTCTGGAAACTGAGGTTTAAGATGATCATAATCAACCCAAGTATTATCCCCCTCAGCTGCATTCAACCATTTCACAAGTATTTGGGCTACAGGTCTGCCATTGATCAGTAACTTGAGCAGCGTTAATGGACGACAAAGGAGCTGAATTAACTCTCCTCTTTAACTGAGAAACATGGAATGTGAGGTGAATTTTAGTGCCTGCAGGCAATGCGAGTTTATAAGGCATTGAACCGATCTTTTGGAGCACCTAATGGCCCAAAATACTTAGGGAAAAGTTTTGGATGAGAATGAGATTTGAGAGAGAGTTGTTTGTAAGGTTGCAATCTCACGTACACCCAGTCACCCACCGCTAGTGTTCTCTCGGACCTACCCTTGTCAGCTTGAACCTTCATCCTCTGTTGAGCTTGAGCCAAATGAGACTAAATTTCTGAGAGTGGATTTCATAGCATGCAAACTAGGGATGGGTGTCAGTCGATTCGGTCGATTATTATGAAAGTACGGTTCGATTTATCAGTTTTTGATTTTGTAATATTAATAACCAAATCAAATCAAATCAAAGTATTTAGTGCGATTTTTTCAAGGTTCGGTTCGATTATTTTTGGTTTAGTTTTTCGCTTATTAACGGTTCAAAATTTTTATATCCGATGTAAGCTACAGATCTTTAGGTCGGCCTCTGGCTAGCAGTCCAGTTAATCTAGATAGACATGTACCATTGAAATATTTCAAAATAAAATTTCCATTTGACGAGGCATACATTTAACAACTTGACAAACAAGGCAGCGTTTGATAGACATGTCCAGTCAATATTGGTCTTCTACTGCTTTAATTTTTTTTTGTTCTTACATTTGGAATAAAACGGCGCATAACGCGAATTCACTTAGTTACTTAGACCAATTAGTAGGCGAAATAACAACTGCAAAAGTAAAACCAATTTTTAACAAACAAGGCAGCGTGAGGATTTAACAATTTGAGACAAAATTTTGGTTTTTCAGTTTAACCGAAAATCGAAATACCAAAATCGTAAACTGCATCGAAAAATCAAAATTTAATAATTTAAAAAGCACGCACCGACCGAATAACCAATTAAACCAAAATCAAAAAAACCAAAATTCACAGGTCTCCCGGTTTTTTCGATTCGTCTTGTATTATGCTCACCCCTACTGCAAACTTCTGTCCACCGAGTCAAGCTGAGAATTAAATGACATATATGGAACCAAGAGAGAAGCTGCCTGTCCATAGAGGATCTCACAGGGAGTTGATTTTGCAGCTGAGTGATAAGAGGTGTTATATCTCCATTCTGCAAGGGCAACCATTTGCACCACTCTTTTGGTCTATCTGCTACCATACATCTCAGGTAGCACTCGAGGCACCTATTCACAACCTCCGTTTAGCCATCACTCTAAGGGTGATATGGTGAAGACATGTGGAGATTGACTTGCTGCAACTTAAAGAACTCTTGCCAGAGCTTACAGAGAAAGATAGCATCCTATCAGAGACGATTGACTGAGGTAACCCATGCATCCTAAACACACCATCAATAAAAATCTAGGCCACATCCAAAGCTGTATAAGGATGTTTCAAGCTGAGGAAATGAGCATATTTGCTCAGTCAGTCCACAACTACAAAAATCATAGAGTTTCTATGTGAAGGAGGAAGGCCTTCGATGAAGTCCATGGAAATATGTTGCAATACTCTGTCAGGTATAGGGAGAGGTTGGAGGAGGCCATGAGAAGACATCGTTTCATTCTTACACATTCGGCAAGTGTCACAAGACCGTATATATGCATACACATCCTGCTTCATGCCTTTCTAGTAGACGAATTATTTTAGCCTATTGTAAGTTGCTTGAACCCCAGAATAGCCTCCAAGGGAACTAATATGGTGCAAATTCAACAGATGCCGTCTCGACACAACATCTCTGCCTATAAAAACCTTTCCCTTCCTAATAAGTACATCTATTTTCAGTTGATAAGGAAGTTGGGCTTCACGATCTAACCTCAGGTTATGGATAATCTTCACCAGCTTACTGTTAGATGCCCAAAAAGCTCCGATTCTAGGCCATAACTGAGTACTGACACCAATCAAACTACAACATTGAATCTGCTTAATACCTTCTTGTTCTCTTCTAGATAAAGCATCAACTACCAAGTTTTCTTTTCCCTTTTTTATACTGAATACTATTAGTCATACCTCAGCATCTTTACTAACCACTTCTGTTGACTAGGAGTGATAATTCTCTGTTTAAGAAAGTACTTTAAACTATGATGATCTATTTTAATGATGAAATGTCTCCTAATCAAATAGGGTCTCCATTTTTACACCGTTGTAATGATAGCTAAAAACTCTGTCATATACAGATAAAGCCTGATTCCTTGGAGATAAAGCTTTACCGAAGAAAGCATTTGGTCTGCCCAACTGCATAAACACAACTCCCAATCCTCCTCTTGAAGCATCAGATCCTAAAATAAAATCTTTAGAGAAATCCAGTAATGCCAGCATATGTGCTGAGTTATAGCCTCCTTCAGAGCCCTAAAAGTAGCTACAACTTCTTTTGACCACTGAAATGATTCCTTCTCTAACATTTAAGTTAGTGGTCTAGCAATAAGTCCATACCCCTTAATATATCTTCTATAATAGCCAGGTAGCCCCAAAAAATCCCCTCAAAGCCTTAATAGTCTTGGGCATTGGCCAGTCTAACACTACAGAAACCTTTTGAGGATCCATTGACACTCCCTATAGTGATTTTATATAACCTAAAATAATCCACTTGTTGCAACCCAAAACTATACTTGCCTTCACATATAACTGGTGAGTTCTCAAAATGGACAATATTGTAGTTAAGTGAGTAAGATGGTTGTCCCAATCTTTGCTGTAGATCAAAATATCATCAAAAAAGACAAGTATACATTTCTTCTAGTGTCAACAAATATTTGATTCATGAGACTCTAGAAGTTGAAAGGTGCATTAGTGAGTCCAAAGGGCGTCACTAAGAACTCACAGTGACCACTATGAGTTCTGAAAGCTATCTTTGATATGTCATTTTCTCCAATCCTAATCTGATGGTAACCTGACCTTAAACCCGGGTTAGAGAAATATTTAGCGCCATTCTATTCATCCAATAATTCTTCTATAACAGTGATTGAAAACTTGTCTCTAATGGTGCTCCCTTTAAGCTCCCTATAGTCGATACACATTCTCCAAGAGCCATCCTTCTTTTTCACCATTACAATAGGTGAAGAATAAGGGCTGGTGCTATGCCTTATCACTCTATTATCTAGTAAGCCCTGCACCATCTTCTCAATTTCTCCTTTCTGTATTGCAGGGTATCTATAAGGCCTTACATTGAAAGGTAAAGTTCCTCCTCTTAGTATTATTTTGTGATCATGAGCCTTATAAGGGGGTAAACCTTTAGGCTCCTCAAAGAGGTCAGCAAACTGCCGAAGCACTTCCTGCACTTCTTCATTTTCCGAGAAGGAGGCACTATCCTTAGACATCTGTTGTAATACGCTTGCTGAACTAGTAACTTTAGGGATTGTTCTCATTACTGCTACATACATCATAGAAAGAGAAACTGGCTGTGATAGTAACTTGTTCATCTTATCTTAATCTACAAACCTCATTATATGAGGTTGCATACCCCTGAGTGACATTTTTTTCCCCGGCATCATAAACTCCATCTTCAATTATCTAATGGTCCACCTGATATCTCTTATAGTAATCAACCATTGAATTCCCAGAACTACACCACACCCACCCAAAGGCAGAATCAATATTTAGCAGCAAAGTCCACGCCTTGTATTCTCAAGGAAAACCCTTCACACATATATTTACTATATACCATATTCTTATTTACCACTGCAATTGCAAATGGAAGCATTGCCTGCAAAGCACATCCCAATCTTTTAGCTGTGTTCAAGTCCAAGAAGTTGTGAATACTTCCTGTATCAATCAAGATGTGAACAACCTTACCCCTACTGAACCAGTAAGTTTCATTGTCCTATAATCCATTGTATACAGTAAAAATTGTATGCCTATGACTTATAGGCTCGACGGCCCATCCTAAGTTCGAGTCCGGGCAAGATCAAGTTCGAGCTCGAGGGACCAGACTCGAGTTCGAAAGTGGAGCACGACACATACCGAGGTCGAGTATGCTCGACCGCAAAATAGTACCGTTATGGATTTGTGAACGAGTTAGATTCCTGCCATGTCCCTAAAGTCATGGCACAAATCCCTGAATATGATTGTACGATTTTGAACTAGGTGGTTAGACATCCATACCAAGAATATTCCTTACCGTAAATAAAAATATTCCTTATTTAGGATTCTCTTATTATGTAAAAGGGATCCCAATCATTTATAGAGCAAATAATATAGTCTATACCTTTTCATCTACTGTTCATCAACATTGTCTTTAGCTCTATTGTCTTTACATTACTTTTCTTACTTAATTGTTCCTATTGCTCTAAGCCCACCTCAAGTTCACTAAGCTCGAGGTCACTACAGCTGAGTAACACTGGTTTGATTCGCTTCTATCTTTCATTTCTTTTTCATATTTCTTGATTATTAATTGGTATTGAACTAAATCAAATATTTTTAAAAGCACTAATCAAATTTAATTTTTACTAGTATTTTCGAGGTAAACAGTTTGGCGCCCACCGTGGGGCTAAAGATAATAGTAATTATTTCTTTACTGATTTTTATTAAACATGTTGCTTTTACACTTTTTCTGGTCAAGATTTTTTGATTCTCAGGCTGAAACATGTCTAGCTCACAAAACACACCCATTTATGACAACAAAGGTCTTGGAGAAAATAGCAACGCAGGAGTCGGTGTACCATCAATAAACCCAGGGGAAGCGCAGAATGTGGAACCTATTGATGTTAGTTGACACATTGCTTTGACTGCAGTTCTAGGTGCAGACTCCGAAGGAGATATACATAGGGAAGCCCGGCTCGGTGGCCAAAGAACACAAGGAATGAAAGAACGGGGAGTCAACCTCCAAATGATATTCGAGATACTGCAAGCTCATAAAATCACCATTGCTCAACTTTAGAGTCAGAATAAAACTCTAAACAAAGCCGAACTAGCAAACACTAGGCGTACTGAACCTGCGCTAGAGAGGCCGGATGAAAGTGGCTCAGGGACTGACCCCACAATTATGAGAATGCTCGAGGAACTAACTAAGAGGATCGAGTCCGGAGAAAAGAAAATTGAAGACAATGATAAGATATTGGAAACTTATAATTCCCGGGTAGACCAGATACCGGGGGTACCTCCAGTTTTGAAAAGTTTAGAAGTCAAAAAGTTCATACAAAAACCATTCCCCTCGAGTGCGGCTCCGATGCCCATTACCAAGAAGTTTTGCATGCCCCATATACCCAAATATAATGGGACAACCTACCCTAATGAGCATATAACTTCATACACTTGTGGGATCAAAGGAAATGACTTGACTGACGATGAAATCGAGTCAGTTTTGTTAAAAAAAATTGGAGAAACACTATCAAAGGGAGAATGATTTGGTATCACAACTTAGTTCCTAACTCTATTGATTCATTTACTATGTTAGCATATGCCTTCGTGAAATCACACACCTGGATCATAAAGGTGGCCACGAGAAAATTGGACGTCTTCAAAATAAAGCAAAGGAACGAGGAGATGCTAAGGGAGTTTGTGTCCCGATTTCAGATGGAAAGAATGGAATTACCACCGGTCTCCGATGACTGGGTAGTACATGCCTTTATGCAGGCTTTGAACGAAAGGAGCTTGATTGCATGTCGGCAGTTGAAGCAGAAGTTGATCGAATATCCAGCTGTGACATGGTCGGATGTGCACAATCGTTATCATTCAAAGATCAGGGTCGAGGACAAACAGTTGGGAGCTCCCTTGGGTTCAGTTTATCCTAACAGATTTATAGCCAAGTCCCCGAGGGACTCAAATCGGGAATCGAGATTTAACAAAGAACAGTATCAGCCATATGCCGAATGAAGGAACAACAGCCCGAACTGCAACACTCATCGAAGCAATCGGATAAACGATCGAGGTCAAAGTTCTTGGGGACTCATGTGTAAAAGTGGGTTCGATAAGCACACCGACCCCACTGAGGCCCCTCGATTATCACAGTACAACTTCAAACATAGATGGATCGGGATTGTCCCAACTATTAAGAGAATCAAAGACACCAAGTGGCCCAGGCCAATACAGACCGATCCTTCTCAAAGGAACCCAAATTTGATGTGCTAATATCATGGCACACATGGTCATCAAACAAAAGATTGAAGACAGCTGAGGGAAGAAGTGGCTCGTTTGTTCAACGAGGGCCACCTTCGAGAATTACTAAGTGATTGGGCTAAGAATCACCTCGGGGAGAGAGATGCAAGGAAAAATGAACAAGAAGAACCACAACATGTAATACACATGATAATTGGCGGAATCGATGTTCCTCAACGACCTATGTTCAAGTGCAACAAAGTATCAATCACCCGGGAAAACGGACTCGGAGTTATGTGCCCGAGGATGTCTTACCATTTTGTGACGAGGAAGCAGAAGGCATATCTCAGCCTCACAATGATGCCATGGTAACCTCTATCCTTTTAAATAAAATTCAAGTTAAATGTGTTTTAGTGGATTGAGGCAGCTCAGCAAACATAATCAGATCGAGGGTCGTGGAACAACTCAGCCTACAAGATTAGATTGTACCTGTATCCCGGGTCCTGAATGCCTTCAACATGGCAAGCGAAATAACAAAAGGGAGAGATTATCTTTCTAGTGAACGTAGCCGGGACCATACCAGATACGAAGTTCCATGTCATAGATGGTGATATGAGGTATAATGTGCTCTTTGGGAGACCATGGATACATAATATGAGGACAGTGCCTTCAACTCTTCACCAAATGATGAAGTTCCTAACAGATGAAGGAGTGAAAACAGTTTACGGAGAGCAACATGTTTCTAAGGAGATGTTTGCGATTGAGGAAGTGGTGTGGATACCAGAACCTCCGACCTCGGAGAGATCAAGCATTGGAGGTAAAAAGGATGCCAAATAGCAATTGCCTGCTCCGACCTCGATGGAATTGGAACAGCAGGTAATCAAAGACGAAGATGATGATTTCCTTACTCCCCAAACCTTCATCGTTCCCGAAAATTCTGATGCAACCAAATCAACCATCAAGGAGCTTGAGCAGATCATTTTTATCGAATACATGCCCGAGAAAAAGGTATACCTGGGAACGAGATTAACCCCCAAACTTTGGAAGAAAATCATTCAATTTCTTATTGATAATAAAGATTGCTTTGCTTGGTCCTATTTAGATATGACAGGGATTCCACTGGAAATCACCACGCATCGATGAAGCACTGATCCCAAGTTCAAATCGATAAAGCAAAAAAGGAGGCCTCAGTTCGAGGTAAAGCATGCTTTCATAAAGGACGAGGTAGCCAAACTTAGGATCCATATGGGAGGTAAAATACCCCGAGTGGTTAGCTAATGTAGTTGTAGTTCCTAAAAAAGGAAACAAACTTAGAATGTGTGTAGACAATAAGGACTTGAACAAAGCATGTCCAAAAGATTCTTTCCCACTGCCCAACATCGATCGTATGATCGATTCCATGGCTGGACACGAGACCCTAACTTTTCTCATGCCTACTCCTGGTTCAATCAAATCCAGATAAACCCGGAGGACCAGGAAAAGACTTTGTTTATTACTAAATTTGGAACTTATTGTTATAATTTAATGCCCTTCAGGAAAACGCAGGAGCTACGTACCAACGCCTAGTTAACAAAATATTTGAAGAACAAATAGGTAAAATAATGGAAGTTTACATTAATGATATGTTGGTTAAGTCCCTGCGCGTAGAGGACCATATCACTCATTTGCAGGAAACATTCAAAATCTTGAGAAAATACAACATGAAGATAAATCTAGAGAAATGTGCCTTTGGTATCGGCTCGGGTAAGTTCTTCCACTTCATGGTGTCGAATCGGGGCATTTAAATTAACCCCGATAAGATCAAGGCCATCGAGGACATCAAGATCATGGATAGTGTGAAGGTTGTGCAAAGGTTAACAGGTCGAATAACTGCTCTGGGTTAATTTATTTCGAGGTCATCAGATCAGAGTCACCGGTTCTTTTCCTTGCTAAAAAGAAAAAGGATTTCGCATGTACCCCGAAATGTCAGCAAGCCTTGGAAGAATTAAAGCGATATATGTCGAGCCCGCCTTTTCTTCACACCCCAAAGGTAGATGAAAAACTTTATCCATACTTGGTAGTATCTGAAATAGCGGTAAGTGGGGCACTAGTTCGAGAAGAGCAAGGTACGCAGTTCTCTGTTTATTACGTAAGCTGAACTCTGGAAGATGCTCAAACTAGGTACCCTCACTTAGAAAAATTATCACTTGCATTGATAAGCAAATCTAGAAAGTTAAAAACATATTTTAAATGTCATCCTATATGTGTATTAGCCACATACCCCATTCGAAATGTTTTGCATAAGCCCGAGCTATCGGGCCGATAGGCCAAATGGGCCGTCGAGCCTAGCGGGTACAATATCGAATATCAACCCCGAACGGCCATCATGTGTCAAATCCTAGATGACTTTGTGGCCAATTTTATGCCAACCCTTGTACCCGAAGTGGAAAAAGAACTCCCGTTGAGTTGGAGTACAACATCAGGGGTATGGACCCGTTTTCACAGACGGTGCCTCGAATGTGAAGGGGTCCAGACTTGGCATTGTCCTGAAGCCACCAACGGGTGATACCATTAGGCAATCTATCAAATCTCCTAGATTAACTAACAATGAGGCTGAGTATGAGGCCATGATTGTAGGTCTCGAGCTAGCCAAAATTTTGGGAGCAGAAGTCAGCGAGGCCAAGTGCGATTCTCTATTGGTGGTAAATTAGGTAAACAAGAGTTTCAAGGTTCGAGAGGATAGAATGCAGCGGTACCTGGATAAGCCAGGTGACTTTGCACCGCTTCAAGGTGGACTCTGGATCACGTACCTCTAGAGCAAAATAGCGAGGCCGATGCACTTGCTAATCTGGAATCTTTGGTCGAAGAAAATGACATCGTCCTAGGGACTATCGTCCAACTATCAAGGTCTGTGGTTGAAGAGGGTCATGCCAAGATATGTTCAACGGGTGTAACATGGGACTGGAGGAACAAATATATCGACTATTTAAATAGTGGAAAACTCCATCAGACCACAAAGAATCGAGGGCCTTACGAGCCAAGGCTGCTAGACTTGCATTAGATGAAGATGGAAAAATGTATCAAAGAACATTTGATGGACCATTGGCGGTATGCTTGGGGCCAGGTGACACTGATTATGTCCTTCGAGAAATCCACGAAGGCACTTGCCGAAACCATTTCGATGCCGAATATTTGGTCCGCAAAATTGTCGGAACAGGTTACTACTGGGATAGCATGGAAAAAGATACTAAGGAATTTGTCAGAAAATGTGATAAGTATCAATGATTTACACCGATAATCCATCAACCCGGAGAACAACTCCATTCAGTCCTATCCCCGTGGCCTTTCATGAAATGGGGAATGGACATAGTTGGACCCTTATCAATGGCCCCAAGTAAAGCTAATTTTAATTTATTTATGACTGATTATTTTATTAAGTGGGTAGAAGCACAGGCCTTCTAGAAAGTTCTAGAAAAGGAAGTTAATTGACTTTATCTGGGACCACATCATATGCCGATTCGGGATACCTACCGAGATTGTATAGGACAATGCAAAGCAATTCGTCTAAAGCAAGGTAACGGATTTCTTCGACGCACATAAAGTAAAGAGGATTTTATCAATACCGTACCATCCGACTGGAAATGGACAGGCCGAGTCAACAAACAAAACTATCATTCAAAACATGAAAAAAGGTTAGACGATGCAACAGTAAAATGGAGAGAAGTTTTACCCGAGGTCCTTTGGGCATATCGGACAACATCGAAGTCTAGCACGGGGCCACCCCATTTTATCTAGTATATGGTTCCGAGGCCCTCATCCCCGTCGAGGTCAGGGAATCCAGCACCAGATTTTGACATGCATCGGAGGAGTCAAACCACGAGGCCATGAATGCTAGCCTCGAGTTGTTAGATGAAAAGCGAGAAGCAGCACTTGTTCGGATGGCCGCGCAGAAGCAAAAGATCAAAAGATACTACAATAGAAGAACCAACTTTCGACATTTTGAAATCGGGGACTTAGTCCTACGAAAGTGCCCTCAGTACTCAAGACCCAAATGAAGGGAAACTAGGCTCGAATTGAGATGGACTGTACCGAGTCCTCGGTAAAGGATCTTACAAACTTAGAACAATGGAAGGTCAACAACTGCCAAATAGTTGGAACATATCATTGCTCAAGTGATACTATGGCTAAGGTACGACTTTATCCTTTTTGTCAATTTGAGTTTAAAACTAACTCACTACAGATTTTCGATCGAAGGCATCGTTTTTTACACGAAGGCCTTAGGTTTTAAAGCATGTGTTGCACTCTTTTTTCTTTAGATCGGATTTTGTCCCAAATGGGTTTTACCGGCATTGTTTTTAATGAGGAAACAACTATGTGCTACATAAGGAAAACCCAACAGTATCCAAGACTTCTTTTCAATCAACCTCGAATACTAGGGGGAATCACCCTCGGGTGGTTATTTTTAGGAAAATACTTCTCACTTAAGAGGGCCTCGATAGGAGAACTTTTTAATTGTCCAAACGGTTAAATGAATCGTGCCCATATAGAATAGTCGAGCCCCGACAGCAAAGCATGTACGCTTGTATCAATTATTTGAAGAAGCATTCTGGTTATATCAAAAACACTTTGTGTCTCAAAGAAGTTTACTATCGTACAAGCTCTACACTTACAATCCTACGGGAAGCGGCTCAAGAGCCAAAACACAAATGCACCCTGAAATACTCGTCGACTGTCATCGACAGTCAATACATCCGAGTCATCAAAAACTCAAACCCATGAGACCTCAAAGAGGAACTCCCTCGAAATAAAGGCCGAGGCCAATTACTCGGGGACTAACATTTTGGACAAGTTCAAAAAGTTATCGGAAAACAAGTCCAAGTGACATACCCGAAGGCTACTTCCATATTAAAGACCACGATCATATCAAGGCTACGACTAAAATAATGCGGCTTGGACACGTCCGACTTCTGCCATAAATTAAAGGCCTTCTAACGTTGAAAAATCGGTTAAATTAGGCTACCCTCGGCAAAAGCAGAATATAAAGGGATTCGATAAATTCAGCCCTCAAAAAATCTAAGGCCTTCGATAAATTCGACCCTCGAATAATCCAAAGGCTCGATAACATCAGCCTTCAGAAAAACCTCAAGAGGTATTCGATTACGTTCGCACAAACAAATTACTACTAAGGTTTTGATACTTCGAACCTTCGAAAAACCCAAAGGAGTATAAAAAATACATGCTAAGGAATACAAAAAATTTTACTAAGTCTTTTAGCCGGAAAGAGGGAAAAATTATAAACATTTTAAAGGACGAAATAGCCCAACTTAAAGAGACTAAGGGCCGATATATAAGATCCTAAGGGCCAACTAAAAAAAAGCCTAAGGGCCAAAACATATAAAAGTCGAGATCCCGCTCTCACTTAACTCAGACTCGAGAACTCCGGCGTCCCGAGCTCACATAAAATCAATTTAAATTTAGCTCGAGGATTAAAAAAACCCTAATGGGTATTATATTGATGAAATAAAAACCTAAGGGTTTATTACGTTCTGAGTCGAACCGATACTCGAGCTGATTATTTGAATTATCGAAATCTTCCACAAATGAGAACAAAATAAAATTCAACACAAGTCGAGGATAGAACAAAAATCTACTTTATATTCATAAGGGAAGTTATACAAAACATATATACAACGCCCGCCGGGGGCCCTTGCACGGAAAAGAAAAAGAAAGCGTAATATATTTTTGGGGTCATATCCTCGGGAACGCCATCCCCAGGAACTGCACCTTTAGCAGCTCTATCTTCGTGAGCCTCCCCTCCCTCGGGATCATCCTCTTCACCTTTCCCGTCCCCAAATCCACTCGCTAAATCCTCATCACCATAGGATACAAGAAACCTAGGATCAGTTTCCCGAGCCTTTGCCTTAGCTATCTCCTCAGCAAGATCGAACCCTCGGGCATGGATTTCTTCGAAGGTCTCCCTCCGGGCCTGGCACTTGTACAAATAATTACTCCATTTTTCCTAGTTGGAGGCCTCCCTCAACTTAGCTTGAATGGCCGCAGCGTCCCTTAAGTATACAACAATGTATTTATCAGCCGCAACCTTCGTCTTCTCAGCTTCAGCCTTAGTCTGTATAGCTTTGTCCTGGGCTTTAGCGAGCTCTGCCTCTAACTCCTCAATTTTCTTGGCCTGGACCAGACCCTTCACCTTAATGCCTCGGAGTTAAGTTTCAACCGAGGACAGTTGGGCTGTAACAACTTTCTTATCGGCAGCAAGCTGATCTATGCTCTCCTTCCATCGATGGCAATCAACTTTAACTTGATCAACCTCGCCTCAGAGCAGCCCAATCATCTCTAATTTTTGTTGCAGCTGAGATATCGAAGTTTTAGCCTCCAAAGAAGGGCCAAGAAGACCATACTCTGTTAAAATCACAGTTACCTGCTCATCTAGCTCGGACTCACTTTTCCGAGATTTGGCCAATTCAGCTCGGAGTTCCTTAAGCTCCTCTTCCTTTTGGCTACAGAGGAGCCTCAAGGCCTCCTTTTTGCCCGAAACTTTCTTGAGCTTGGCCTCACATTGGCTTAGACCAGCTCTAAACTTTACGATGGCCTATACATGAAATGAAGATATATTAGTCAAAAGAAAAGAGAGAGAGAAAATTACAATAATGAAAGAAAGTATTTACCCGAGAGAGGAGATGTTGAGCCTCTTTGAAGATGGTAGATAGATCATTAAGGTCAGTGGAATCCTCAACCCTAGAAAAGTGACCCTAAAAGGGATCTTCCTCGAGGACCATGCTCAGATCGTGCATATGCAGAGTGTTAGCTTATTTGATTGCACCCTCAGAATAAGTTGGCAAAGAAAAGGAATGACATGTTGTCGCAGCCCCGAGCTCTTCACTCGGGGCGTTCTCATTAGCTTTAGGGGTCTTCCTATTTGCCCCCTCAAGTATATTTGTTGAAATAGGAGGAACGATCTCAACCTCCAAGGACACAATGGCCTTGCCCGCCTCTTTTTTTGGGGTTCCCTCACCACGGGATGAGGTCTCCAGTTCGAAGGGCTTGGCGGACTTGATTGGTTTCCTGGTTTGAAGCACCAACGGTGACTCTTCACTATTATTTTCTTCATTATCTGGGGTATCATGGGGCGAACCTGCGCCCGCTTGAACAAATCTTTTTCGCAGCCTTCGAGCAGGGGTTTTCTTGTCTCGAGGGTCTTCAGGCTTCGAAGCCCTTTTTCTTTTATTGTCCTTCTCAGACTTTGGGATTGAAGACTTGGTACCTTCCCCGAGAGAGGCCGGTCTTATCTCGGATACATCTCCGAGGAATGCACAAGTAAACGTGAATAAGTTGATACCATCATATGAAAAGTATTTGGAGCTTGGGAAAAACACTTACCATAATTCTTGGCCTCCCACTGGCCCTTCGATAATTCGCGCCATTTGCGCTCATCATATGAGGAGGTCTCAACCAACTTTCAAACCCAGTACTCGAGATCGGGGACGATGTGAGGTGTCTAAGCAACAGATACAGAAAACATAAAAATATTATTATGGGGTCTGGAAGTTGAGTATATACAGATATTAGGAAGAAGGAATCCAATTATGATTGTAATTCCATCTCTCCAGAAATGGCATTTTATCCTGGGAATGACATCTGAAGTTCATACTCTGAGGAACTGGCTCGTCCAGCCCCAATCCGTGGCTTTGTCACTGCTGGCAAAGAAGCCTTTCTTTGTGCGACATTGCAACTTGACAAGCCCTAGAAACAGCTGGGGTCGGTACAATCGAATCAGGTGGCTGAGGGTGAATTTCAATCCTTCGGCCTTTTGGGAAAAATAGCGCAGCATGATTACGATGTGCCAAAAAGAGGGGTAAATCTGGCCGAGGGTGATTTCGTGCGTTTTGCAGAAGTCAATCACCACCGGATCAATGAGACCCAGTGTGAAGGGATAAGTATAAACACTTAAAAACACCTCCACGTGGGTAGTAATGATTTCCTCTGGGTCCGGGATCTGAATCACGGCCTTATCTCCCCAGCAACAGTCCTTCTTCACGTCCTTAAGGTGTTGCTCTGATATCAAGCTAAGATATCGAGATGCATGCTTGCATAGGCCTGGGACGTCGGGGGATTTTAAATACTAAAGTCCTTCTTAATTACACAAAGGCCGGAATATGATTATACAATTTTGTACTAGGTGGTTCGATTGTAAATAAAAATATTCCTTATTTAGGATTCCCCTATTATATAAAAAGGACCCCAATCATTTGTAGAGCAAAGAATATACTCTCTATATTTTCGTCTACCGTTCATCAGCATTGTCCTTAAGCTCTATTTTTCTTACTTTACTTTTCTTACTTAATTATTCCTATTGCTCTAAGCCCACCTCAAAGTCACTAAGCTCAAGATCACTACTGCTGAGTAACACTGGTTTGATTTGCTTCTATCTTTCGTTTCTACTTCATATTTCTTGATTATTAATTGGTATTGAACTAAATTACATATCTTTAAAACCATTAATTAAATTTAATTGTTACTCGTATTTTCAAGGTAAACATCCATCAAACTAGTCATTGCATGCATAGACACCTGGGGAATCATTCCAGCTATATTTTCTTCATCATACTCCTCATCTAGAGACAATTTTATCATACTCCAGTCTTGTGAACTATCCCCCTTTTCCCCTCCTTCCCAAAATTTTCCACAATCACTCAACTCCATATAGAAAAGCTGCCTCTTCTTAGCACATTGATGGCCAAGAAGTACTTCTCGTCATAATAAAAACATAATCCCTTGGCCCTCTTTTCCTCAATTTCAGTGAGATTCAGTACTATAAGGTTCTTTGGTGGTGGTTTATAGGCTGGATTATGAAAAACATTTGTTGAAGATTTGTGTGGAGCTGGTCTTGGGGTTGGAAGTAGTGGAGGTAAAGATTTGGAAGGCTGTTTATGTAAGGATAAGGTTTGTTCTTGGATCCTGGCAAGATCTGTGGCTTTTTGTAGGGTTTTAGGCTGAAATATTTTAACAGTAAGGCCAATCTCTGGTTTTAGACCTCTTAAAAAACAAATAACGATGTACTTTTCACTTAGTTTAATTCCACCCGAGTTAATAGCTCATCAAATATATCAACATAATCTTGTACAAAAGAAGTTTGTTTAAGATCTTTCAAATCACCCATTGGGTCATCATATAATGCAGTACCAGACCTACCAAAAAGAGCTCTAACATACTCACCCCATGTCGACCATTCTCGAGTAATTCTGTTTTTCATGTATCCTTGATGCCATTGCAGTGTCGTTCCTTCCACATGCAATGATTCTAGTTTAACCTTTGAATTTTCTGACGTATTGTCGACATCAAAATATTGCTCGCTTTTTGAAACTCAGTCCCTTAACTCAGTCCCATAAAATTTTAGAAACTTAATTTGACGCTTGTGAGTAATCAAAATTTCTAAATCATTCCTCCTCTTTGAGATTCAGATTTCCCCTGGGATTTTAGGAACGATTTGCACTCATTGTAGGTCTATATTCACTTATCCAAGAATCCAGAAAAGTCTTGAGTTCCTCCATGGAATGAGATTGTCGAACCTCCATAGATTTTCAAAATCCCTCAAATGATTCCTTCATATTGTCAACTTCTTTACGAAGTTCGGCATAACGTGTTTCACCCATGACTTTATTCCTCCGAGGATCGGTGGCTCTGGTACCAAATTGATACACCTGAGATTACAAGCAAGAAATTAATAAGAAAACTTAATCTTCTAAAGAGCTAAAAGAGAAGATCTTCTTAACAAAGACTGAAAAGGGAAGAGATGAATTCAGTGAAGAAGAAGAAGGGAAAAAGATTTTATTTCATCATAAAATGCTCTAATAAATGTGTACAACAGAATTCCCTATTTATTCCCAACTAATCACTGTAAAAATCCCGAACGACCTCCCAAATTCTATTAACGACCTCTGCCCCTTTTAGCTGTCTAACTAACTCATTCAAATGATGATGTAATACCCTTTTCATTAGCTACTAACTCACTTATCTAAACGAAAATATTTTATTTATTCTCCCCTTACTAAACTAAATGACACAGTATAGTTACTATTTACATTTCAGAGTATATCATCAGATTTCATTATATTTTGTCTTTTAATTTTTATTTGCCTGTTTTCTTTTCTTTTGGATATTTGTGAGATATCTTCGAACAAAATATAGAGAAAATAATTTTATGTTCGTTCCTTTTGTCCCGCAGTCTTAAATGTGCTCTCTGCATTTTTTTAATACATGCAGTGATTTATCATTGTATTAAGCTTGTGCGAATTAGCTTCTCTACAGTTTTTAGGGTAGATCTTGTGATTTATCTATCTATTTATGATTAGTGAAAAAAATAAAAATTGAATGAGTAATAAAAAAAAAAGAAGGGTAACGTGATTTTAAAGGGTAAGGTTTTTGGTTATTGCAAACTATATAAGCTGAAAAGTAAAGTTGAAATCTCGCTATATTAAAAGAGAACAATTAGTCTTATGACTCAGGTTGTGGAATATATAGTAGAAAAAAATTTCATTATATTAGTTGGAATGTAATGGTCGAACAATTTTGATTGTACAGGTAAGAAAGTGATACTTGCTTCTGGGGGAAAGAGGAACATTGTTGCGAATTCCGCACTTTGTTTTCACATTATTAACGTTTAAAATATAGCTTTCTATGTTTTGTTTCAACTCGAGCTCTTTGATAATGAATAATACAAGCCAATTTATCGTGGGAGATTAGCACCAAAGAAATCAAATGAAATAAATACTTTCTTTTGTCAATAAAGAAAAATATGGAGTAATTACTATACTTCATTAGTGCGTAATAACTTTCGACTTCCTTTGGTTTAAGAGATTTTATATGGAGTTTCATACAGTAGTATACTATCACTTAAAATAGAATTTTTTGTGTGGAAGTATATTGTTTTTATATTTTCAATTTTAGTTATTATACTTCACAATTTATGGATATTTTATGTAGTGATTATATTAGTATGCAATTGTGGAATAGGGCTGCTATTACTAAAATATGATGGGTTCCGACTTATAAAGTAGACGAACTCTGGATAAAGAGGTAGTAGTTTGAGAGTGTTGCTATACCTCAACATTCTTGTTGGATGATTAGAAATTTTTTTGAAGCTAGAGGTTCATTGAATCAGACGCAAAGTAATAGTGAGACTTGGAGAAGAACATCAATCAGTTCAACCTATAAATATATAATTTAGATAAAGTTTGGATTTAATGAAGGTGTTATTTAATTTATGCAATCAAAAGCTACTCTCTAATTTTTTTACAGAGACTTCTCTCTTCTGCTTCTCTCAGCCTCCCCCCTTCTCCCACACGGTCTACTTCTTTTATTCTGCTTCTCTGACTGGCGTTTCTTTGCCTTTCCCTCTATTTTCCTTATGTATCTTATTTTTTGTAAGTTTGTTCTTCTATTTAAGACTCTAAATAGTCTCTTTTGCTTAGTATTTGTTTTGTAGGTTGTTTTGTTTTTGTTCTTCATCTCAGCCATCAAGATCAGTCATTTTTACCTTCTGATTCTCTTGCGATTCCATTCAAAATTCAGCCCAAAATAGGAGATGTGACATGGGTGCAGCGACCTATTATTTTGAAGATTTTCATCCTCCACTGATGTTCTTTGCCGTGTTACCGCTGACTTCTATAGAATACTCGGTTCGCTAATGGCTATTCTACGATTTCCTATAATTTTGCCTAATTTGTTAATAGATTTGCACATGCATGTGCCCCATTGACTATTTTGTGCCAATTATCGACAATCAGTTGTACTTAGAAGGGAATATATATAAAGTACTGTAATGACCCATCCGTTCGTTTCAATAGTTACAGCCCCGTTCCCCATTTTTCTACTTTATTTGTGTTTTTCAGCTGTATTATATCTTGTCGGATTAGTTGTTTTGGGTCCGAAGTGGTTTTGGAGTAAATTGAGACATTTAGTCTCTTAGGAGAAATTTTAAGTTAGAAAAGTTGATCAGATGTTGACTTATATGTAAACAATCTCGGATTTGAATTTTGATGGTTTCGTTAGCTCCGTTAGGTGATTTTAAACTTGAGAACGCATTTGGAATGTGATTTCTAGGACCGTGGTAGAATTAGGCTTGAATTGGCGAAAGTTAGAATTTTGGCAATTTTGGTCGGCAATGAAATTTTTT
This sequence comes from Nicotiana glauca, assembly GCA_026770625.1. Lineage (NCBI taxonomy): Eukaryota > Viridiplantae > Streptophyta > Magnoliopsida > Solanales > Solanaceae > Nicotiana > Nicotiana glauca. Next base: position 71,680 of record MU715401.1, read on the forward strand.
GATATCGGGATAGGAATGGAATTTCGAAAGTTGGAATAGGCTCGGTGTCATTTTTGACTTATGTGCAAAATTTGAGGTCATTAGGATGTGGTTGAGCGGGTTTCGGCATTGTTTGTGAAATTCAGCAGTTTAGAAGTTCTTAGGCTTGAATCCAAGTGTAATTTAGTGTTTTGATATTGTTTTAAGTTATTCGAAGGTTCTACTAAGTTTGTATGATGTTATGGAAGTTCTGGTACGTTTGGTTGAGGTCCCGAGGGCAGCGGGTCGGGCAGTTAACAAATCATTTTTCGCCTTAGGATGTTAGTTGATCTGCTGGTATTTTTCTGTTGTTGGTTTCCTCTTACGTGTTCGTGAGGCAGGTCTCGAGTTCGCGAAGAGCATCTGGTGATTGAGAGAGAATTTTTCTTTGTATTTGCGAAGGAAGGGACACGTTCATGAATGTTCAGGAGTAGAGTGCATCGCGAACGCGAGAGGAGTATCGCGTTCGCGAAGAAGAGAAGAGACAGCTAGGAATCTCATCTATTTGGTCTATGCATTCGTGAGGGGTGGTCATGTTCATGATTGTTTGAGCTAGTAAAGATTCGTGTTCGCAAAGTGAAGGTCGCGTTCGCAAAGATTAAATTGAAAGAGCAGTCCAAGTGGTCTACGCCAACGCGAGAGTGCTGTCGCGTTCGCGTAGAAAAAAATCTGAGCAGATAGTGTTATATTCAAAATTGAGGGTTTGAGCCCATTTTTCATATTTTGAGTTAGAGACCACGAATTTGGGCTATTTTTGAAGGCATTTTTAGGGATTTGATTGGGTTAAGTGTTCCTCACTTGATTTTGGTTAAATTTTATGATTGTATCTTGATTTCTATCATCTAAATTGTGAATTGGGGTGAAACATTAGGGGAAAAATGGAAGAGTTATTGGGATGGAATTTTGGGGGGTTTGAAGGGGATTTTATTGTCAAATTTAAGTAAATTTGATATGGTTGGATTCGTGAGTGAATGGTCTTTCGAGTTTTGTGACATTTGTCGGATTCCGGGACGTGGACCCGGGGGCCGGGTTTGAGCCAATTTTGGGTTTTGAGTCTAATTTAGTAGTATTTCTGGAATTGAATCCTTTAGCATATATTAATGATATTGTACTACTTGTGGCTAGATTCGGGGCGTTCGGAGCCTGATTCGAGAGGTAAGGGCATTGCGGAGTAGCGATTTGCTCAGATTGAGGTAAGTAACGGTTATATATCTGGTCCTGAGGGTATGAAACCCCATATTTTGTGTCATGTGACTATTTTGGAGGTGATGCACATGCTAGGTGACGGGCGTGTGGGCGTGCACTGATGGGGATTGTGACTTGGTCCGTCACGTAGAAACTATAAAGTTGAACAACCTGTTGTTAGCTGTATGCTCCCTATGTGTCATAGAAAGATTGACTGTAAATCATGCTAGACGCCATGTTTAGGCCTTATGTTAGTATTGTTGGGACCCTTAGTGGTCATTTCTTGCTGTTATCTTACTGTTTCATTGATATCCCATACTCAATCATGTTCATGCATTTTTATATCATATCTCAGCCTCTTTTATTCTATTTGATGCTTCATTTCATGTCTCTTTTATTCTATTTGATGCTTCATTTCATTGCTGTTTGGGCTGATTATCTTGATTTCTAAGAGCCTAAGAGACTGGAGAGATTGATGACTGAGTGAGTTACATGGCCTAATTGTGAGGACATTTATGGGATAGGTTTGCACACCGCAATATGTTTTATTGATTCTACCTTGATTGGCATTTATATAACGCTTGGGCAGAAGGATCCCCTCTGGAGTCTGCACACCCACAATGACCGCATGTACATACTGAGTGCGAGTGTTGTATGACGAGTGTTGAGAGATAGTGAGGAATGAGTGACTGTGAGGTTAGAGTGATTCGGAGTGATGAGTGATGATTTGCCTGAGGGGTAGGATATGATTTCATCATTAATGCACATAGTTTCCTTATATTCTTATCTAACCTTACTTGAATTTGACTTAAATCAGCTGATTTGACTTAAACTATCGACTGAAAGCATGCCTACACTTTACTGAACTTTATGAAATGAACTGTATTTGTATAGCTCGCCACTACTTCTCAGTTCCCTATTTATATCTGTTACTTGCTGAGTTGGTGTACTCACGTTACTCCATGTGCCTTGTGTGTAGATCCAGGAGTAGTTGATCGAGGAGGTTGTTGATAGTCTTCGCAGCAGTTTGGAGATAGCGAGGTAGCTGTCCGGCGTTTGTAGCCTTGCTTTTCTTATTCCCTATCTCTCTTGAGTTGTATTTTAGATTTCAGACTATGTTAAATCTTGTTATTGCCGGACCAGTTCTATTAGATGCTCATGACTTAGTGACACCCCGATTTTTGGGGATTCCGTTAGGTATTTCTATATTGAGTTCAAATCTTGTTTTCTTTTATGAAAAATCTTGTTATCAAAAGGCTTTTAGTATATATTTGAATGATTTATTGATGTACTGTAAGAGTCAGCTGGCCTAGTATCATCGATAAGAGCCATCACGACAGGTTTGAGTTTAGGGTCGTGACAAGTTGGTATCAGTGCCTAGGTTACATAGGTCTCACGATTCATGAGCAGGTTTAGTAGAGTCTTGCCGATCGGTATAGAGACGTATGTCTTATCTTTGAGAGGCTGCAGAACCCTTAGGAAACTTTACATTCTTGAATTCTTGTTGTGCGAACTTGTTGATATTGGTAACTTAACTTCTGTTATTCTATTCTCTCATAGATGGTGAGGACACATGCTACTGGGCAGGATGGAGATCCACCAGTGCCACCAGTTAGGGCCGTAAGGGGCTAGGGTCACGATCGAGGCCGTGGTAGGGGCAGGGGTGTAGCCCGCATAGCAGCTAGGGTAGCACCTGCAGTTCCACCAGTTGCCCATGTTCAAGATCAGGTCCCAGTTGTAGATGCACTAGCGGGACCAGCTTAGGCACCAGCTGTGCCCTTCGTGATTCCAGGTCTTCAGGAGACCTTTGCTCAGATTCTGACCGTGTGCACCAGTCTTGCTCAAGCGGTCTCTGTCTCTACTATAGCAGCCACTTACTAGGCTGGGGGAGGCACTTAGAATCCTATTGCTCGTACACCAGAGCAAGTGGTATAGGGACTTCAGACACATGGGGCACCACCAGCCTAGCCGGTTGCACCTGCTCAGGACTATGTGGTTCCGATCATACCAGATGATGAGCAACATAGATTAGAGAGGTTCGAGAGACTTCAGCCTCCGACTTTTAGCGGTGTTGAGGGAAAGGATGCCCAGGGTTTCTTGGATAAGTGTTAGAGGATTCTATGTACAGCAAGTAATCTAGAGACCAGTGGGGTATCATTCACTACCTTTCATTTATCTGGAGTTGCCTTAACTTGGTGGGAGGCTTATGAGAGCGTAGGCCTATTGGTGCAGCACCTCTTACATGGCAGAAGTTCTCCGTTCTCTTCCTGGAGAAGTATGTACCCTAGTCACGTAGAGAGGAGTTGTGTAGACAATTTGAGCAGTTGTGTTAGGATGATATGACTATGACGCAGTACGAGATGAGATTTTCTGAGTTGGCCTATCATGCTATTTGGTTGGCTGCCACAGACAGGGAGAGGATCAGGAGGTTCGTTGATGGTCTCACCTATCAGTCGTAGATTCCTATGACTAGGGAGAGGGTGTCTGGTACTTCTTTTGAGGAGGTGGTTGACATAACTCAAGATATAAAGTCATTCTGCCACTATAAGCAGGTAGAGAGGGAGGCCAAGAGGCCTCGTGGATCAGATAGCTTTGGTGATATTCCTTTTCGGGGTCAGTTTTACTATGGTATAGGTCGTCCTTTTAGGCATGCTCAGATGGCTCGCCTAGTTCACCGTGATGCATCATCTAGCCATAGTTTCACCATGTTATAAGGACCTGGTTCAGGACTCCTCTATGATAGGTCCTTATACAGTCATCCTGGTGCTCGAGGCTCCCTTCAGTCCCTGTCACCAGCACCAGGGAGCTGTTTTGAATATGGGGAGTTTGGTCATGTATGGACGTAGTGTCCGCACTATCACGGAGTTTCAACACAACAGAGGAGCCAGGCTACATTTTCAGCCCCAGTTACTTCACCGCCCACTCAGCCAGTTAGGGGTGGAGCTCTGTCAGCTAGGGGTTGCCCTAGAGTGGGAGGTCGACTAGGTGGTGGTCAGGCCCATTTCTATGCATTCCCTGCCAGACCAGATACCATTGCTTCAGACACAGTGATCACATGTATTATCTCCATATGTCATCGAGATGCTTCTGTATTATTTGACCCTGGTTCCACCTATTCATATGTGTCATCATATTATGCTCATTATCTGGACATGCCTAAAGTCTTTAGTTTCATCTGTTCATGCATCTACGTAGCGGGCAATACTATTATTGTGGACCGTGTATACCGATTGTGTGTAGTGATTATTGGGGGATTAAAGGCTAGATTTAATATGTTGCTGCTTAGTATGATTGATTTTGATGTGATATTGGGCATGGATTGGTAGTGTCTGTGTCATGCTATTATGGACTATCACGTTATTCTGGACTGTCACGCTAAGACAGTGACATTGGCTTTGCTGGGGTTGCCATAAATTGAGTAGCGAAGTTCATTGGATTATGTTCCCAGTAGAGTGATCTCATTCTTAAAGGCCCAACGGATGGTTGGGAAGGGTTGTCTTTCTTTTTTGGCCTTTGTGAGGGATGTCAGTGTAGAGGCTCCTTCTATTGATTCAATCTGGTGGTGAGAGATTTTTCGAATGTGTTTCCTGCAGACCTTCGGGCATGCTTCCAAATAGGAATATTAACTTCGATATGGATTTGGTACCGGGCACTCAGCTAATTTCTATTCCACCGTATTGTATGGCACTGGTGGAGTTGAAGGAATTGAAGGAGCAACTTCAGGAACTCCTGTAAAAGGGGTTCATTTGGCCTAGTGTGTCACCTTGGGGTGCACCAGTTCTATTTGTGAAGAAGAAGGATGGCACTATAAGAATGTGTATTGATTATAGGCAATTGAACAAAGTCATAATCAAGGACAAGTATCATTTGCCTCGTATTGATGACTTATTTGGCCAGCTTCAGGGAGCGAGAGTGTTCTCCAAGATTGACTTGAGGCTAGGGTATCACCAATTGAGGGTTAGGGACTCAGATATTCTTAAGACGACTTTTAGGAACTGATATGGTCATTATGAGTTCTTTGTGATGTCTTTTGGACTGACCAACTCCCCAGCAACATTCATGCATTTGATGAATATTGTATTTAAGCCTTATCTCGACTCATTTGTTATTGTATTCATTGATGATAATATCCTGGTGTACTCGCGTATCCAGGAGGAGCACACTGAGCATTTTAGAGTTGTATTGCAGCGACTAATGGAGGAGAAACTTTATGCCAAGTTCTACAAGTCTGAGTTTTAGCTCAGTTCAGTAGTGATCTTGGGACACGTGGTGTCCAGCGAGGTTATTCAGGTTGATCCAAAGAAGATAGAGGTAGTTCAGAGTTGGCCCAAACTGTCCTCAGCCACAGATATTCAGAGCTTTCTTGGGTTGGCTGGTTATTACCATCGATTCATTTAGGGTTTCTCGTATATTGCATCGACTTTGACCAAATTTACCCAAAAGGGTGCTCCTTTTAGGTGGTCGTATGGGTGTGAGGCGAGCTTTCAGAAGCTCAAGACTGCCTTGACCACAACTCCAATGTTAGTTCTGCCATCAACTTCAGGCTCTTATACAATATATTGTGATGCTTCTCGGCAGCATTGGGTGTGTTTTGATGCAGGAGCGTAGAGTGATTGCTTATGCTTCGCGCCAATTGAAGCCCCATGAGAAGGACTACCATGTTCATGATTTGGAGTTGGCTATCATTGTTCATGTGTTGAAGATTTGGAGGCATTATCTCTATGATGTGTCTTGTGAGGTATTTATGGATCATCATAGCCTCCATCACTTGTTCAAGCAAAAGGATCTCAATTTGAGGCAGCGGAGAATGTTAGAGCTGCTAAAGGACTATGATATTACCATTTTGTACCATCCGGAAAAGGCAAATGTGGAGGCAGATGCCTTGAGTAGAAAGGCAGTGAGTATGGGTAGTATTGCATTCCTTCCTATTGGTGAGATACCCCTTGTAGTTGATGTTCAGACCTTAGCTAATCGGTTTTTGAGGTTGGATATTTCGGAGCTCAGTCGGGTCCTAGCTTGTTTGGTCTCTCGGTCTTCCTTATTCGATCGCATTAGAGAGCGCCAATATGATGATCCTCATTTGGTTGTCCTCAAGGAAAAGGTTTAGTATGATGATGCCATAGATGTGACTATTGGAGATGATGGGGTATTGAGGATGTAGGGCCAGATATGTATGCCCAATGTGGATGGGCTACGGGAGTTGATTCTTGAAAAGGCCCATCGTTCGCGGTATTCCATCTATCTGGGTACCGTGAAGGTGTATCAAGATTTGTGACAGCACTATTGGTGGAGGAGAATAAAGAAATATAGTTAGGTATGCGGATCGGTGCCTCAACTATTAGCAGGTGAAATATGAGCATTAGAGACCGGGTGGCTTGCTTCAGAAGATAGAGATTCCAGAGTGGAAGTGGGAGCGGATCACCATGGATTTTGTAGTTAGGCTCTCATGGACTTCGAGGAAGTTTGATGCTATTTGGGTGATTTTGGATTGGCTGACCATGTCTGCACATTTCAATCTTGTGAGCACTACCTATTCTTCGGAGCAGTTAGCTAAGATTTACATCAGAGACATTGTTCGCCTTCATGGGGTGCCAGTTTCTATCATTTTAGACAGAGGCACACTGTTTACATCGCAATTTTAGAAGGTCGTACAATGATATTTGGGCACTCAGGTAGATTTAAGCACAACATTTCACCCTCAGACATACGAGGGACCAGTTTTTGCCACTCGCAGAGTTTGCTTACAACAACACTTATCAGTCAAGTATTTAGATGGCTTCGTATGAGGCTTTATATGGGAGGCGGTGTAGATATCCAGTGGGTTGGTTTAAGTTGAGTGAGGCTAGGCTTTTGGGTACAAACTTATTTCAGGATGCATGAGACAGGGTAAAATTGTTTTAGGAGCGGCTTCGCACCGCGCAATCGAGACAAAAGAGTTATGCTCAAAGAAAGGTCCGTGATGTGTCTTATATGGTTAGGGAGAAGTTCTTGCTGAAGGTTTCACCCATGAAGGGTGTTATGAGATTTGGGAAGAAGGGCAAGTTAAGCCCTCGGTTTATTGGGCCGTTTGAGGTGCTTCGGAGGATTGAGGAGGTGGCCTATGAGATTATTTTTCTGCCTAGCTTATCAAGTGTACATCTAGTATTTCATGTTTCTATGCTTCAAAAGTATATCGACGATCCATATCATGTTTTGGATTTCAGCACGGTTCAGTTGGATGGTGATTTGACTTATGATATGGAGTCGGTGGCTATTTTAGGGCGTCAGGGTCGAAAGTTGAGGTCAAAGGATATAGCTTCAGTGAAGGTGCAGTGGAGAGGTCAGCCCGTGAAGGAGGCTACTTGGGAGACCGAATGGGAGATGTGGAGCATACCCACACCTATTTGAGGCTCTAGGTATGTTTCTAGACCCGTTTAAGAATGAACGTTTATTAATGATCTGGCCGATCGTTTCGAGAGTTACAACCCTGTTCCCTATTTTTCTACTTCATTTGTGTGCTTCAGCTGTATTATATCTTGTCGGGCTAGCTGGTTCGGGTCCGGAGTGGTTTTGGAGTAAATTGAGACACTTAGTCTCTTAGGAGAAAGTTTAAGTTAGAAAAGTTAACCAGATGTTGACATATGTGTAAATGATCTCAAATTTGAATTTTGATGGTTTTGTTAGCTCCGTTAGGTGATTTTTGACTTGGGAGTGAGTTCAGAATGTGATTTGGAGGCCCGTAGCAGAATTAGGCTTGAATTGGTGAAGGTTAGAATTTTTGCGATTTTGATCGGCAGTGGAAATTTTGATATCGTGGTCGGAATGGAATTCTGGAAGTTGGAATAGGCTCGTGGTTTCATTTTTGACTTGTATGCAAAATTTGAGGTTATTCGGATGTGGTTTAATAGATTTCGGCATCGTTTGTGGAAGTCGAAAGTTTAGAACTTCTTAGCTTTGAATCCGAGTGTAATTTAGTGTTTTGATATTATTTTGAATGATTCGAAGGTTCAACTAAGTTTTTATGATGTTATTGGATGTGTTGGTATATTTAGTTGAGGTCCCAAAGGCCTCGGGTGAGTTTCACGTGGTTAACGGATCATTTTTGGCCTTAGGATGTTAGCTAACTACGGGTATTTTTCTGTTGCTGGTTTCCTCTGATGGGTTCGCGAACAGAATCTAGAGATTAAGAGAGAATTGTTCTTCACATTCGCTAAAGGATGCGTTCGCAAAGGTTCAGGAGTAGAGTGCATCACGAACCCGAGAGGAGTATCGCGTTCGCGAAGAGAAGAGATAGCTGGGAATCCCATCAATTTCGTCTACGCGTTCATGAGGGGTGTTCGCGTTCACAATTGTTTGAGCTGGTAAAACTTTGCGTTCACGAAGCAAAGGTCGCGTTGACGAAGAGGAAATTGAAGAGGCAGTCCAAGTGGTCTACGCGAACACAAGAGTGTTGTCGCATTCGCAAAGAAGAAAATTTGGGCAGATAGTGAGCCCATTTTTCATATTTTGAGTTAGAGACCACGGATTTGGGCAATTTTTTAAGGCATTTTCAGGGAGTTGATTGGGGTAAGTGATAACTAGGGATTCTAGTTCATTTTACACTCCTTTTTACTTGAGTTTTGATTAAAAATGTATATAAATAATCCCAAAGGATTACATATTGTACTTGTTTGCAAGGTTTGGTCAAAAAGTGATGAGTAGCCAAAACCAACTCAAAAAGGAGTGAAACCTGCACAAGTACCAAGAACAAGTCAAGGCACTGCTGCAGCAGAAAATCAACTGTAGCTGCAACAGAACCACCGCGGCCACTGACCATTTAGTGCGGTCCGCGGTGGATAAGTTCAGAGAGGTGCACTTCTGGGGCTTAAAGTAGTGCGGTACACAGAGGATTTCTTTCGGCCGCAATAGCCTCTTCGCGGCCGCAATCCGTTTAATGCAATCCGCGAAGAGGGGATTCAGAGAGCTGAAAGTTCAGAAGATTGGAAGCCACTGTGGCCGCAGTCCATTTTGGGCGGACCACAGTGAAGCCACCACAACCACTATGCATTTTATGCAGTCCGCGGTGTCCAGATTCAGAGCCTGAGAAATGAAGCTAAAAAGTCTCACCGTGGCCGCGGTGTATTTTTCGCGGTCCGCGGTACATCCGTCGGGGGTATTTTTGTCCAAAAAATTTGGCCTTGTATAACTACTTCTTTTCCATATTTTTAGGTTATCTTTATCTTAGCTGAGTACGTGAATGGTGGTTTTAGACCATTTTGAATAATTTGTAGCTTGTTTAACACTGAATATTCAATTCTTAGTTTATAATCATACTATATGGGTTATTCTTCATCTAATTATCTATGTTCTTCCATAATTATGAGTAGCTAGACCCATTAGCTAGGGTAGTGGATTAACCCTAGTGTAAGTATTTGATGAGTCTTGTGTTATAAGGCTTAAATGTTTATAGGTGGTTGATATTTGGACTGATTTGTATTTTCTATGTTGAATTAGTGGTTACAAACACTAATTTGTGCCTTTTTGACTTGGGCTCTTCTTGCGAAAGAGAATTTAAGTCTAGGAAAATTAGTCCAACAAGGAATTGGAGTGTATTCAAGAGAATAGATAGCCCCAATTAAAGGGTTAAACCCAGAGATAGTAATACTTGACTTGAGCCTATATTTCTTGCACAATTTTGACACCTAATTGTTCTTGAGAAAGTCAATTTGGGCAAAGTCACTCAAGCTACCGAGAGGTATAGAGTGAGTAGTTTCGTGCATTGGCTATATCGCAATCCCCAATATAACAACTTTGCCTTAAGCTTTAGAACCCGTCAAATATTTACCTAGGAGAAACTCACTTCCCTAGTGCCTCGTTATCTATTTAGAAAACCTTACAAGCATTTACTCTTAGTTTAATTTAGTATCTCATTAGCGTAATATTAGAAGTAACAAACGAACAATTATGATTGGAAGTGTAATTAAGAGCACTATGCATTGTTACTTTAGATAGGAAACCAAATCCCAACCAATTCTAGCTCCATGTGGATTCGATCCCGACCATCTCGGGTAAAAGCCGCTTCGACCATCTCGGGTAAAAGCCGCTTCGACCACTCTTGCCACTTTGTAGTGGTGTAGGGTTGGACCTGATCACTTTTTGGCACCGTTGCCGGGGAGCTATCAATTTTGGCTATCTATCTAAATAGTATTGTGTATTATTTTTCTTTCCTTCTGCGATACTAATTTGTGTGTGACGCCGATTCAGGTACAAAATGGCAGCACACAATGCACCTCTTGGAGATCTTTCGCCGGGGGATGAGGTAGATGACAATATTGATGATGAGGTTCCTATAGTGCCTAAAGATCAAAGGAGAGGCCGCTAGGACAATGATAATGTTCCATACCCTCCCCCGCCACCTCTAAGAGTGGCTCCTCGGGTGCTTCCCAACCAAGGATATAATAGTGCAATTGTCCCACCCCGAATCCGGGCGGGCAATTTTCAAATTACAAATGTGATGTTAACCTTGTTGGAGTAGTGAGGGTATTTCACAGGTGCTCCCCGTCAGAATGCTTACAAGCACTTTAAGGGTTTCGTGGATACTTCTTGGGGGAACAAGCAAACAAATGTGTCCGAGGATGCACTTTGGTTGAGACTATTCCCTTTTTCATTGAGAGGTAAGGCTTTGGACTGGCTTGAATGGCTTCCCAACTATTCCATCACTACTTGGGATTAGTTGGCAGATTAATTCAATGCGAAGTTTCTCACCAGGGCACATGGCAACTTTGAGTTATGAAATCTTAGCCTTCAAATAGGAGCCCAACAAACCATTCCATGAGATATGGGAAAGATACCGGACTATGGTAAAGGAGTATCCCAACAATGATATGACTGAGGCAATGATACAACAGACATTCTATCGGGGCACTAACACCACGAATCAATGCATAGTGAAACAATTATCAGGGGGAAATTTCATGAATACATTGTATGATGAGGCTAATGTAATATTGGATGAGATGGCTGACACGTCCTCCGCTTGGCAAAGTAGAGCCAATGTGCCACAGGGTGACTCCACGATCATTCACTTGCACAAAGAGCTTCATGATCATGGGCAAGCAATAGTAGAACTAAGAACCACAATGAATCAGCTAGCAAAGGCACAATTACAGCAGTTTCAAACTCCACGACAAGTAATGCTATGGAGGGTATCAACATTCTAGTGAACAAAAGAAGACAAAGCAGTCAACAAAACCAAGGGAGTTCGGATCAATTTGATCAAGATAGTGGTAAATTCCAAGATGATGGTTATGATGAGCAAAATGAAGAAGTGCAATATCTGAATAACTATCAAGGCAAAAGGGGCAATTCTTCCAACCAACAACAATGGAGACCCCAAGCCAATTGGGGAAATCAACAACAAAAAGGGAATGGTAATTGGGGGAACAACAACCAAAATTCAAATTGGGGAAACCAGTTCAATAATCAGAACAATTAGGGTAATTGGAATGGCAACAATAACAATTGGGGGTGGAAACAACAATCAGGGTGGTTGGAACAATAGCAACCAAGAAAATCGGGGGCAAGGCTTTCAAAGGCCCCCGATGTAATCAACAACCCAACAATCCACCCCCATTTCCATCCCAAGGTCCTAGTTCATCGAACCAAGAAATGGGGAGAATTGAAATGATGTTTGAACAGATGATGAAGAAGAATGCTGACTCAGATGCCCAGTTGGCTTGCCACGATACTTGAATTAGAAACTTGGAGGTTTAGTTAGGCCAAATCTCACAATCATTGAATACTGGACCTAAGGGGGCTCTACCTCGTGATACGGTAGTCAACCCAAAGGGTGGGAATAATTTCGGGCATGTAATGGCAGTAACTACAAGGAGTGGACGAGGCGGTGATGTGAAAGCCTCCAAACAACAAGAAATTATTAGTGATGAAGTTGAGTTGCAAGAGAATGAGATTCCTTTGGTGGTTGAGAATGTGATTGATGAGAATGTGAATGAGTAAGTAAGGATTGATATTCAAGATCAAGAGGTGGAAACACAGAATGACGTGAACCCGTCTAGGGAACACGTAATAGGCATGCCAGAAATGGTTATGCCTAAAGTCAAGGCTCATTTTCCAAGGCCACCTCCACCTTATCCTTAAAGGTTCGTGAAGTAGAAAAATGAGAATCAATTTAAGAAATTTATTGATTTGATGAAGAGCTTATCCATTAATGTGCCTTTGGTGGAGGCTCTAGAGCAAATATGGGGTTATGCAAAATGCATGAAAGACTTGGTGACAAATAAAAGATCCATGGATTGGAAACTATCAACATGACCCACCAAGTTAGTGCAATAGTGCACTCTATGACTCAGCTAGAAGACCTCGGTGCTTTCACCATTCTTTGCACTATTTGAAGTGTAGACTTTGCAAAAGCTCTATATGATTTGGAGGCAAGTATCAATTTGATGCCCTACTCAGTTTTTAAGACTTTGGGTATTGGTTAACCAAGTCCGTCTTCCATGAGATTGCAAATGGCATATAGAACAATGAAAAGACCATTGGGTATAATTGATGATGTTCTTGTCCGGGTTGGCAAATTTATCTTACCGGCTGATTTTGTGATCTTGACTGTGAGTTCAATTTTAAGGTGCCTATAATCTTGGGAAGAACTTTCCTTGAAACTGGGAAGGCCTTAATTGATGTGGAAGTAGGGTAAATAACTTTCTGAGTAGGTGACAAAAATATGGTCTTTCATGTGTGCTCATTTGTGGATCTTGTCATAGTAGTGAATTGATGATACTAGTGCAATGATCAATATGGAGGACCCTCTAGAGGCAGTTTTGTTGAATCTTGATGTAAACAAGGATGGAGGCCGGGTGGAGTGTGTTAATGCGTTACATGGAATGGGATCTTACTCTTTTGAGCCTCGAAAACTCTCTTTGGATCTTGAGAATAGGAAGAATCCAACAACAAAGCCCTTAATTGAGGAACTTCCCGTGTTGGAGTTGAAGTCGTTGGCCCCACACCTCAGGTTTGAATTCTTAGGCCCTAGTTCAACTTTGCCAGTTATTCTTTCCTCTTGTCTTACTAATATGAAGGTAGATTCCACATTGGCGGTGCTCCAAAAATGAAAGAAGGCAATTGGATGGACTTTAACTGATATTCAGGGGATACGCCTGCTTTTTTGTATGCACAAGATTATTCTTGAAGATGATGCAAAGACCTCCTTGGAACATCAAAGGAGATTGAGCGAAGCAATGCAAGAAGTTGTGAAAACGAAGGTGATTAAGTGGTTGGATGATGGGTTTGTGTACTCCATCTCTGATAGTTCTTGGACTTTGCCGGTGCAATGTGTGCCGAAGAAAGGTGGTATGAACGTGGTTACCCATGCACAAAATGATCTAATTCCTACAAGAACAGTCACTGGATGGATGGTGTGCATGGATTACCGCAAGTTGAACAAAGGGACCCGTAAGGATCACTTTCCATTGCCTTTTCTTGATCAGATGCTAGACAGACTTGCTGGGCGTTCCTTCTACTGTTTCATGGATGGGTATTCTAGGTACAACCAAATTTTGATTGCTCCAGAAGATCAGGAGAATACCACCTTCACTTGCCCATATGGTACCTTTGCCTTTTATAGGATGCCATTTAGATCGTGTAATGCACCGGCTATATTCCAGCAGTGTATGATGGACATATTCACCGACATAGTTGAAGATATATTGGAGGTGTTCATGGACGACTTCAGTGTTGTAGGATACTCGTTTGATAAATGTTTGAAAAATCTTGATAGGGTATTGGCCAGGTGTGTAGAAACCAATCTTGTGCTCAACTGGAAAAAATGCCACTTCATGGTTGGGGAGGGCATAGTCCTTGGCCATAAAATTTCAAAGCATGGTATCGAGGTGGAAAAGGCTAAAATTGAGGTAATTTCAAGGCTCCCTCCCCCTACTTCTATCAAGGGGGTTAGAAGTTTTCTTGGGCATGCGGGGTTCTACCTGAGATTTATCAAGAATTTTTCTAAGGTAGTTAATCATTTGTGTAGGTTTTTGGAAAAGGATGCCAAGTTCGTGTTCAATGAGGGATGTATGCAAGTTTTCGAACTTCTCAAGCACAAGTTGACCACCACTCCTATTATTACTGCACCCAATTGGAGCTTACCTTTTGAGCTCATGTATGATGCGAGCGATGTTGCGGTTGGGGCGGTTTTAGGTCAAAGAGTGAATAAAATGTTTCAACTGGTGTACTACGCGAGCAAGACAATGAATGATTCTCAAGTGAACTACACGGTGACTGAAAAAGAGCTTTTGGCTATTGTGTTCGCAATGGAAAAATTTAGGCCGTATCTCATGGGCGACAAAGTCATAGTTCATACCGATCATGCCGCACTCTAGTACTTGAGGACGAAGAAGGATTCCAAAGCTAGGCTGATGCAATGGGTCTTGTTACCTCAAGAGTTTGATTTGGAGATTGTGGACTGGAAGGGTTGTGAAAACCAAGTGGCGGGCCACTTATCCCGCTTGGAGGGGGAGGAGGCCTCGTTATGGCCTAGAGATCAGTGATTTATTTCACGATAAGCAACTTATTTCTGTGTCGGTGAATGTTATGCCGTGGTTTGCGGATGTTGCTAATTTCCTTGTGACTGGTATAATCCCGTGTGAGCTCTCTTCTAACCAAAGGAAGAAGCTCAAACAAGATAGTTTGTACTTTTATTGGGATGAGACATACTTTTTCAAGATCTCCACGGATGGTGTGATCAGAAGGTATGTCCCGGAGGAGAAGCAATTGAGTATCTTAGAGGCTTGTCATTCCTCTCCCTATGATGGTCATCATGTTGGGGCGAGGACAGCTTCGAAGGTTCTTAGTTGTGGGTTTTTCTGGCTAACTTTGTACAAAGATGCAAGTGCACTTGTGAAGAGGTGCGATGAATGTCAAAGAGCGGGTGAAATTTTGAAGAAAGATGAGATGCCTCTTAATACTATTCTTCAAGTGGATATTTTTGATGTGTGGGGCATTGATTTCATGGGCCACTTTGTTATATCGTGTGGGAACGCATACATTCTAGTGGTGGTTGACTATGTTTCAAAGTGGGTCGAGGCCGTGGCTTTATCCAACAATGAGTCCCGGAATGTTGTTGCATTTCTCAAGAAGAGCATATTTACTAGGTTTGGTACTCCTAGAGCAATCATAAGTGATGTGGGGTCTCATTTTTGCAATAGAGCTTTTAACACTTTGCTTGCAAAGTATGTTGTCTAACACAAAGTTTCTACCCCTTATCATCCTCATGCGAGTGGCCAAGTTGAAGTATCAAACAGGAAAATCAAGAGTATATTGTCAAAGATGGTGAGGTCAGCGCGAGAAGAATCACCAGCCATTGTGTCAATTTGGTGAAGGAAAAAAACAATGAAAAGGAGGGATGAAAGTTTTTAGTTAACTAGGGGCAAGTAAATATTTGAAGTGTCAGGAAGAAAGTATACTGGCAAAATTCTTTCAAGCAAAGGGCAAGGAAGTGTGTCAATCAAATGATGCGTTCCTTCTATTTATAAGAGACATAAATCTCCCAGGCATGAAACCCAAGAGTCGCCATCGAACCTGGTGGTGCACAAAACATTTTGATTCCCTAGGAACGTATGTCATAATGGAGGCAACCACGAAGCAACATTTCAATCCAAATAACGTTTCGATTCCGAAACAGTCGCAATGGTACATGGATATCGAAAGAGCGTTGTCACCTCACTTGGACCTAAGGAGAATAACCAAGGGAAGAATAGTCAGATTTCTCTCAGATTTGTAGCAATCGTAGTCCGTTTGCCCGGCCAGACAGGGGATGACCCCGACAAATGGAGGGACTAACTATATTGGTTAAAATTTGATCGCTAGGTCAAGCTGACCGACATCCCGTCCAAGCGGCGAGGCAGCGAAAGACAACATAGTCTATTCCATATCCCGACCTCACGATATCCTTCGAATCAGAAGAAACAACATTCAGGGGATGACCAAGGCAGACATAATGTGAAAGAGAGTCAGACCAAGTACATAGCAAAGGATCCATGACTATATATAGCAGAATAAAAACTTTTGATAGGGGGCAGAGATGGGGGCCTCTCTCTCTCTCTCCATATTTCTCTCCTCTGTAATCTTCATAAGTGAAAAGAAGAACAAAGCAATATCCAAGAAAATATGTAAAATGTTCTCCTCCATTGATTAATGACCAACAATGGAGAGTTTCAATAAGATTGGTTACCTTTATCTCATCTTATGTATTGTTTTTCCAATTAGTTTATTGATCTAGACTTTATTATGGTTGACTAATATTTACCCCTTCACTCTCTTTAATTGATTTATTCACAAAGGTTCCAATATCTTTTGAGTCAAATAATTTGGTGCCATCTGTGGGGATTTCTTAGTAGAATTTCCTAGTCTTTTCCAGATCAAAAACATGAAACATAAAACACGATTATCCACCAAAAGGAGTGATAAGGCAAAACCCAACCCACACAGAGCAAAGATGCAATATAGAAGGGGAAAGAGATTTGAACACATTCACCCAATTTAGAAACCATTGCCCCGTCAACCATCGAAATGCTACACAAAACAAGCAACGTTACAAATCCATTCTTATTCGATGACTTATTAGATGGGGGGTAAGGAAAATATCATTTTGACTCACCTCCTGCTCTTTGCTCAAGCAGGAACACAAGGGCCGCGAGGGCGAGCGAGCAAAGAAACATCTCAATTAGAGAATGGGAAACTACTACAAAATGACCAAAATATGGCCCACCAATAACATCTCCAGACCGGAAAGCAAAAATCCGACAATGAAACCCCAATGTGTGCACAATCGAACGTAAGTGAAATGGCAATGTTTCTTACCCTCCGACATTAAACTCTCTGATGCAAACAATATCAATTGAACTGGGACTCCCCCAGAGGATACCTGATTCTCCACAAACTAGGGCTGACGATGGGTTAACATTTTGATAAGTTCGAAATAACATCCTTTAAGGCCAAGGGCCTTCACCAGGAGGAAGAGTTCGACCTTGATCGAACGACGATAAGTTAACGTTTCGACAAGTTCAAAATAACGCCCTTTAAGGCCAAGGGCCTTCCCCAGAAAGAAGAGTTCAACCTTGATCGAACGATGACGGGTTAACATTTTGACAAGTTCGAAATAACACCCTTTAAGGCCAAGGGCCTTCGCCAGGAAGAAGAGTTCGACCTTGTTTGAATGACGACGGGTTAACATTTCAACAAGTTTAAAATAACACCCTTTAAGGCCAAGGTCCTTCGCCAGGAAGAAGAGTTCGACCTTGATCGGACGACGACGGGTTAACATTTTGACAAGTTCAATTTAAGGCCAAGGGCCTTCGCCAGGAAGAAAAGTTTAACCTTCATCGAACGACGACGGGTTAATGTTTCGAGAAGTTTGAAATAACACCCTTTAAGGCCAAGGGCCTTCGCTAGGAAGAAGAGTTCGACCTTGATCGAACGACGACGAATTAACATTTCGACAAGTTTGAAATAACGCCCTTTATGGCCAAGAGCCTTTGCTAGAAAGAAGAGTTCAACCTTGATCGAACGACGACTGGTTAATATTTTGACAAAAGTTCGAAATAACACCCTTTAAGGCCAAGGGCCTTCACCAGGAAGAAAATTTCGACCTTGATCGAACGACGATGGGTTAACATTTCTACAAGTTCAAAATAACACCCTTTAAGGCCAAGGGCCTTTGCCAGGAAGAAAAGTTCAACCTTGATCGAATGACGGCTAGTTAATATTTCGACAAAAGTTCGAAATAACAATACTAAGGCCAATGTCCTTCACCAAAAAGAAGAGTCCGACCTCGATCGGACAATAACGGGTTAATATTTCGACAAAAGTTTGAAATCACACCCTCGAGGCCAAGAGACATCGCCCAAGAGAACGTTCAAAATATTCCTAAGGCCGAGGGCCATTAGAGTATAGAAAGGGAAAGAAAGACCGGGATTCGCCACGGGTTGACACTTTAATATAAACCCGAAAGTAACACCCCTACGACTAAGGTCATTTTAAAAAGAAAAAGAAGAAGAAAAGTTCGATACCATTCGGGCTATGATGGGGTAGCATCTCAAAGCGTTCGAAAACACCATCCCGCCGATGAAATTCGTCATCAAAGATCCAATTCAATCCAAATGGCATTAGAGTCCAAAGAATTAGGGAACTCATCATACAGGAATCTACTTCGCACCAAAGTCACAAAAAGCAAAAATAGAGAAAAAAGTACACGGCATATAACTATGAAAAATCCTTCTTTATACAAAGGCATTACGCAAACAGTCGCAAATTACATTCGGCTTGAATCAATAGCCTAAAAACGAAGGGGAGAAAGAAACAATGAAAACAAACAAAGAGACAGAAAATAGACAAAGACAACTATCTTTTCACTCGGCATTATCAACTCCACTCTCTTCACCACCATCTTTGGGAAATCCTCCCTCGGCATCTATGCCCTCATCGGCTTCTGGCGTCGCTGGGTCATATCCACAATTAACACGAGCCTCTCGCGCCTTCACCCGTGCTTCTTCATATACGACCTCGGTAACATTGCCCGCCTCCCATAAACTCTTATATATATCCCGTTGGGCTTCAGCATGAGCCCAAAGCTCGTGAAAGTGACGGGGGACAGCAGCGGAGGATGAATCAATTTGAGCCAACAGTTTCTCCTTTTTGGCCTCCAGAGCTTCGACCCGATCTCCTAAAACTGATGCTTCCCAATCGATCTCACTAACGCGCTCCTCAAGCCTCGCCTCTATTAGCGTGGCCATCGCTCTTTTCGATTCCTGCTCGGATTGGAGGATATGGATGATCTTCTCCAGGGTCGCTGCCCTTGACAAAGCCGAGGACCAGGCGCTCTCAATGCTCTCCAAGCCAGAAATCTTTCTCTCAAACTCGGCCAATTTCCCAATCGACTCCGCACTCATCGCCTCGACCTTGACAAGATTCTGGTCCATCTCGGACTGCATCGACCTCAGTTTCCCCGGAAGATACTCACACTCTGCAACAACCCCTTTGCCCAACTCGAGCTGTTCATCCTTTGCATGAAGTTTCTCCTCGAGTGCACTCTTACTACGAATAACCTGCATCAATTCTTGATCCCTCTTCTCCAACTCCTCACCAAGAGACCGATCACCAGGGTTCGCCTTCAGCCGCTCGTGCATCTCACGGCACTTGTTGCAATGGCGCCGATACTTATCCAACATCTTCAAGAACATATTGGCCTAAATATCAGCCCTATAAATACTCTCTACTTCAATCAAGTACGTCTGAAAAACGAGAAGATGGGTTAAGACCATATCATCGAGAAAAATAAGAGAAATGTGAAAGAAAGAGTGTAACGTACTCTCAAGCCCATAGTGGCCACCTCATTCATCAAGTCAATATCGGGAACGTCCTGAAGAGCCGCATTCTCGGCAGCAGAACACAAAATGTCGAATTGTGGCACCAGATCCTCCGTGTCCCCTAGGAGATTAATATCCGATGAGATTCTGAGAATACGGGAGGGGCCTCCCACATGAACTACTGAGTGGGTAAGACCCTCTTCAAACATCCTGACATCATCAGGATCGAGGTCCGACTCGGATTCATAGTCATCAACCACAACCCCCTTTCCCCTTTCAGTAGCTGAAGAGGAACCACGACTAGATATGGAGGATGACGGCACGTCTGAAACCACAATGGCAGCCTAAAAAATCTAGCCCCCCGTCACTGTAGGTTGCTGATCGACGATAGTGGCAGGAATCTCCGACGAGGCAGATACGACGACTGGCTCTGTCTCTGCGGGCAGTGTTGTATTAACCCCCACCCCAGATCCCATCAAGGGAGAGTCGTCCAGACGTATCACAGTTGGAGGTGTTGTCTTGAACTCCACTCACTGCCTCTTGGATGGACCCTCTCCTTCCTCAGCACGGGGAGATTCACCCGTCAAATGAGTAGCACGAAATGGAGCCTCAATCTGAGATGTGGCTTCTGTAGGTATAACTACGGCCGCAGACTCAACTGAAGCAGCCCTCGACGAAGATCGAGCAATAGACACTGTATTAGGGCGAGCAGACGATGTCGGTTGCCAAAAAGCTAATGGAGTAGACCTCGCTCTCCGCACTTCCCTGACAACGACAAGTAGCACATAAGAAACTAAGTAAAAAGAGAGGAAAAATAGTAAACAGAAATGACATCTCACTTGTGAGAGGCATGCGTCCATATTTTTCATAAAAGGACGACCATGTGCAAATTCCCACCATATGAGGAAGGATGTCACTCACTTACTCACGGATACCTTCGATGTGCGGAGGGGGCAATTTCGCAGCTGCAGAAACATAACAGGGTTTTTCATTATAACAAAAAGCGATCGGGCTTCTCTCCAACTAAAAATGTAGAAACTTATGCACAAAGTTCCACTTCTCAGGGATATCGAAAGAGCTCCGTCACCTCACTTGGACCTAATGAGCATAACCAAGGGCAGAGTAGTCAGATTTCTCTCGAATTTGTATCAATCATAATCCATCTACTGGGACCGACAGGGGACGACCCCGACAGACGGAGGGACTAACTGTATTGGTTAAAATCTGACCGCTCGATCAAGCTGCCCAACATCCCATCCAAGCAGCGAGGCAGCGAAAGATGACATGGTCTATTCCATATCCCGTCCTCACGATATCCATCAAATCAGAAGAAACAACATTCAGGGGGCGACCAAGGCAGACATAGTGTGAAAGAGTGTCAAACCAAGTACATAGCAAAGGATCAATAACTATATATAGCGGAATAAAAACTTTCGATAGGGGGCGAAGATGGGGACCTCTCTCTCTCTCCATCTTTCTCTCCTTTGTAATCTTCATAAGCGAAAAAAAAAAGACAAAGCAATCTCCAAGAAAATATGTAAAATATTCTCCTCCATTGATTAATGAGCGACAATGGAAAGTTTCAATAAGGTTGGTTACCTCTATCTCATCTTATGTATTGTTTCTCCAATTAGTTTATTGATCTGGAGTTTATTATGTTTGACTAAGATTTACCCCTTTACTCTCTTTAATTGATTTATTGAGAAAGGTTCCAACATCTTTTGAGTCAAACAATAACTGAATTTTTCTAATTGATATAGGCAGGCACATAAGTTCTGAATTTAGGAACTACGACATGTACACGAGATAAAAGTCATGTCAATCAAGTTTTATATCCTTCCTTTCCTATTACGACAAAAACATATATATACACATTCTGAAGGTCAAGGTGATGGACTAGTTTTTAAGGGTGTCAATATGAAAAATTTCAATGTAACTAATTGATGGTTGTGACCTCAAGGTCAAATGTACATCGAACATACTTTTTGAAAATACTATGGTGAGTTTGATTTACTTTTGCATAAATGAGATGGAGACTCATTTCATTTTAGCTTAATGTTGCATCTATTTGCCTTTCACTTTGCATTATCTGGATCTAAAGAACTAGTAATATATAGGTCATATCTTTTTAGCAATTGAAAGTTTTTGCACAAACAAAAAAATCTAAATTAAGTCATATCACTGATGTATATCAACTGTCTGTTATGCGATACTTGTCTTTTTTGGTCATGGAGTAAAAGACTTCCTAGTACTTCAATCAGAGTAAAGATCACTAAAACGGAACTTGGATAAGATCGGTCAGTCCTGTCAAGTTGCAAATATCTGGATGTTCACTTTATATGTCATATAACTATTGTATGGGAGCAATTATAAATGCTAATTTCTAAATTGTGAGTTGTTGAGGCAACATTCTGAGCATGTTGTAATACTTAAGAGTTTTAATTACCTCATTATTCCCTTTTTTGACCAATTTTGTTACACTAACTGGCAACCTTTTTCACTAATGTTTTCCACATGTTCTGCAAGTTTGGTATTATGATAAAGCAAAGAACTTGATCAAATGTTGAGTGCAGGAAGAGCTTTGGATGTGGGATAGCTGACAGTGAGGGAGTTGCAAAGAAATAGACTGAAAGAAGCTCTAATCCATATAGGTAATCACTTATGTTTGCACTACCTTAGCAAATAAAAAGCCCAATCTATATAGGTAATCACTTATCTTTGCACTACCTCACTAACTGCATTACATTTAAAGCAATCTGGCCATCCTAGTGACATTCTTTGCACACTTGATCCGAGAACATGG
This sequence comes from Nicotiana glauca, assembly GCA_026770625.1. NCBI lineage: Eukaryota > Viridiplantae > Streptophyta > Magnoliopsida > Solanales > Solanaceae > Nicotiana > Nicotiana glauca. The sequence goes on from MU715401.1 coordinate 94,021, forward strand.
AAACTCCTAAAGCAGTCTTTGCCATGTGTAGACGCGTGATTTTTGACCCTTCCCGAGAATTTTCACATTTTTAGCGTAAATATTTAATTTAGGCCTAATAAAACTATTTTAGCTAATTTTGACTATTTTACCTTATATTACAAAAATAAAAAAATACAAAAAAAAAAGATATATAAATTTAGTTTATGTATTTGTCATAAACTTGAAAAATACAAAAATAGTACCTTATTTTTTATCTTTATATAATTTCGAAAATTACAAAAAAAAAAAATAGTTTCATTAATATTTTTGTAGTCATTTTAAACTTGAAAAATACAAAAAATAGTACTTTATATTTTTATCTTTACATAAAAAACGAAAATTACAAAAAATTAATTTTATTGATGTTTTGTAGTCATTTTAAACTTGAAAAATACCAAAAATAGTTTTGTTTCAATTGTTAGTCTCATTTTGATAATTATTTTTATTTTCCTTACGTAGGATCAATTAAATAACATCGTGTTCTCATTCTCGGTTCCGGGCAAAGAATAATACTCGGGTTCAAACTACCCGATTTTAGGCTTAATTTTTGGACCTAGCCCATAATAATCCGAGTCCACCACACGTGGAGGACACGGACGGAGCACGAGATGAGACCCGTCACTCTTGAACCCACGTGAGGACCATTACCCTTGGTCTCTCACGTGGGGGGCTCTTGCATAGAAATAATATATACACATGCACACAACAGATTTGAGAAAAGGAGATGGGCATCACGTTTTTGGACAGAAAAGGTCACGTTTTGGACACAAAAAATAGAGACTGTTGCTGCATCTTCTTCCTTCAGCAAAAAACCAAAACAAAAACCCTAAGCCCCTCCCGTCGTCAACTCCAAACAACCACCTTCACCTGTCCGTCGACCACCCAAAGTCGTCGACCACCCAGTCTTCATCGTCATCGACCAAACCCCAAACGACCAGCATACTAGCCAGTCACACGAACACCCTTTAACTACCTTTACGTCGCCACCTGCAGCAGCGTTGCTGCTGCTGCTTTGTCCATCGTCAGCTCTAGCCATCACCAGCTCCAGCCATTTCTGGCAGCCACGTCCAAACGACCACACCAAGCAACAGCAACGAGAACAACCACCTGACAGCTGCCGGAAAAACCAGCACGACGAACAGCCTCACAGGCAGCGCTNTCATTAATATTTTTGTAGTCATTTTAAACTTGAAAAATACAAAAAATAGTACTTTATATTTTTATCTTTACATAAAAAACGAAAATTACAAAAAATTAATTTTATTGATGTTTTGTAGTCATTTTAAACTTGAAAAATACCAAAAATAGTTTTGTTTCAATTGTTAGTCTCATTTTGATAATTATTTTTATTTTCCTTACGTAGGATCAATTAAATAACATCGTGTTCTCATTCTCGGTTCCGGGCAAAGAATAATACTCGGGTTCAAACTACCCGGTTTTAGGCTTAATTTTTGGACCTAACCCATAATAATCCGAGTCCACCACACGTGGGGGACACGGACGGAGCACGAGATGAGACCCATCACTCTTGAACCCACGGGAGGACCATTACCCTTGGTCTCTCACGTGGGGGGCTCTTGCATAGAAATAATATATACACATGCACGCAACAGATTTGAGAAAAGGAGATGGGCATCACGTTTTTGGACAGAAAAGGTCACGTTTTGGACACAAAAAATAGAGACTCTTGCTGCATCTTCTTCCTTCAGCAAAAAACCAAAACAAAAACCCTAAGCCCCTCCCGTCGTCAACTCCAAACAACCACCTTCACCTGTCTGTCGACCACCCAAAGTCGTCGACCACCCAGTCTTCATCGTCATCGACCAAACCCCAAACGACCAGCATACCAGCCAGTCACACGAACACCCTTTAACCACCTTTACGTTGTCACCTGCTGCTGCTGCTTTGTCCATCGTCAGCTCCAGCCATCACCAGCTCCAGCCATTTCTGGCAGCCACGTCCAAACGACCACACCAAGCAACAGCAACGAGAACAACCACCTGACAGCTGCCGGAAAAACCAGCACGACGAACAGCCTCACAGGCAGCGCTGCTGCTGCTGCTTCTTCGTCCCTCACACGCCAAAAGACCACCAAACCAGCCCCGTAAACCATCCCCTTCCTCCTCCATAAATGACCATGTAAACCAGCCACTGAAAGCTCCCATCTGCTTCACCTCTCACCCAAACGTCCAGCAGCTTCTTAATTGTCCGTCACCGGTGAGGTTCGAGTCGGAGTCGAGGTTCAGTCCATCACTTCAAATTGAGGTTTCGGTCGCAGGTTCGTCTGCTTGTTTAAAGAATTGTTGAGGTTCCCTCTTAATCAATATTTCAAAGAGTGTTCTGCAGTAGAGGTGCACTTCCTGAACCTTTATGTTATTTTATTTTGTTATTTATAGTTTGGTGAAGGATTTTTGGTATTCTGTTACCATGCTTATGTGCCTTTCGTTGTGAAGTTCATGTCAATAAATGTGGGATATCACTGTTTGTTGAGTTTCTTAATTGATTGCTTTCTTGATAAATCAGAAAAGTACCCTCATGTGCTTAGGTTATTCTTTTTTTAGAAGTTAAATGTAAATGTTAGTTTGAAGTTTGTTACGTAATTTGCTGAGTTGATTTAATTAGAGTAAGAAAGAAATTTGAGTCGAGGAATTGCACTGCATTTACTGTAGGTGTATCCGTGTAATAAACTATACATTTAGATTATAATACTTTTGTTTTCTTTTCTAGTTGATTTATTCGAGAGAAAAAGTAAAAAAAAAAAAAAAGTAGAAAATCATAGTCTCATTTAGGTTTGCCTTTTAAATAAAAAATAAAAAATGAGATGAGCCTCGCCAAACAAAAATACCTAGCTGCGGGGCCCTCTATATGTGTTTGTAAAATTACTTAGATTTCGGGATGGGCCGTTTAGCAAAATTTCACGGCCTTACCCAAAATAATAATACGCTAGTAGCTTTAGGCGCGCCTTTAATAATTTACTTTCTTAAGCTTGGGTACACATTTATGTGACCAAAATCCAAATCTCAACGGAGTCGAAACGTGTCGATAACCGCGGGTACATTGATGTGACGTGGTTCGAGATACATTTTCACAACGTTGCAATTCTTTGATAAAAGTAATAATAAAAATATCAAAAGCAGTTAAAGGTTAAAATTTGCACATAAGTTAAAGCATGTTATAAAATCAGATATATAAGCCAAATATGACAGTTGAGTGACCGTGCTAGAACCACGGAACTCGGAAATGCCTAACACCTTCTCCCGGGTTAACAGAATTCCTTATCCGGACTTCTGGTTCGCGTACTGTTAAATAGAGTCAAACCTTTTCCTCGATTCGGGATTCAACCGGTGACTTAGGACACCATAAATCTCCCAAGTGGCGACTCTGAATCTCAATAATAAATCTCGTTTCGATTGTCCTTTAATTGGAAAAACTCCCCCTACCACGCCCTTCGCGGGATGCGGTAGTGCCAAAAGGAGGCATGACAGCTCTGGCGACTCTGTTGGGGACTAAACTCAACCCAGAACCACTGGTTCAGGGTTAGAAATTCAAGCTTAGGATAAATTGTTGTATTTTGACTTTATTATCTGATATTTTCATATTATTTGTGCTTAATGTGCAAAATGATGATTTTTATCGCTTTGATATTATTTGAACTATATATATAAACTGTGCCGAAACCCTTCTTTTCTCACCTCCGGGGATGTGCTTACTGGTTAAGACTCCCTATTCTGTTAGTGTCATACCTTAAAATAAGAAAAGGGCTCGGACAAGTTACAAAGCCGGACGATCTCGCGGGTCCCCGGTACGTAGCCCCCTCCCCGACTTGAGTTGTCCGCTCGGGTACACTGTCTAGAACACATACCCAGTTTTTTAACCTAGAAAAATTTGACTTCATGCCGGATCCCTAGTAGGAACGCTTATTTGCATCATGTTGCATTAGACTTAGGGGACTCAACACAAGGGTTGGGTTCGTCTAGGACAGGCAACCTGAAATGAAAAGACCATCATGTTGCATCCTGTTTGTTTTACGCATTTATTTGCTTCAGACTGGCATGTTGACCGGTTTTTAAATATTGAGGAAAATGAAAAAGAAAAGGAAAAAAAAAGAATTGTTATTTTCAAAATAGTTTGTTTTTTTTTACTTAAAAAGAAAAAAAAATTATTATCAACAAAAAAAAAGTGATTTTATTCTTTTAAAAAAATACAGTTATTTGTTTGTCAATAAAATAAAAAAAATATAATAGTTCGTTTTATATGCAAGTGAATTGAGAAAAAATAGTCCTGTTTTCAAAAATAGTTCGTTTTGCTTGCTAATAAAATTTAAAAAAAAGAAAAAAAAGAAATATCATTGTTTTCAAAAGTAGTTTTTTTTATTTATCCGGCAGAACTACGCTGGTTTGATTCTCACTGGATGTGAGATACATAGGCAACCCTCATCGGGTCCAACCTCCCCTTTTGCAAAAAATAGCCAAAACAAACAAAAAAAAAAAGAAAATGCCAAAATTTTGATTTTTGTCATAAATAAGTCGGGTGATGCCGCTCTTATCAAAGATAGCCGAATGTTCCCGAGAGGGACGCTGGAAGGCTGACTTTGCATAAACAGCCACCCTTGGTTATTTTAAAGTTTTGACTCTCACAGCCCCTGAGGCGCTAAAAGGCCGTGTTTGCAAAACCAGGTCTTTTGTTTTAATTTGAAAAACAAAGAAAAAAAAAGTCAAGGGGCAAGTGAATGCCGTTGTGATCTTTGGTCAAAATAAGCCGAGCCAGCTTCGGCGATGTGTTAAACCGTTCTTGCCGAGATAGCCTTAGTATCTTTCAGTTGTCGAAAGGTTATTTTCATAAAAGAACGGAGAAGTTTGTCAACTGTCATTAAATAAATCCTCCCCGGCCTCAAAATTCATGTGAAATTGGGAAGGGGCCACGTTTGCCGAAATAGCCATTTGGTTGAAATTGGCAAACATGGAAGGAACCTGCCAGTCTGTTTTTTTTTTACTTTGTATTTCTTTTGATTAGAGCATGTGGTGTTTGACTTTCGAGTCTGTAGTTTGTCTTTTCGTCACATTCTGTTAGTATGGTCAGTTTTTAAACCTGTGTTTTCAACTTTGTTGTATTATAAAAAATGAAAAAAAATATGTGTTTTGTTGTCATTTACCACGTATCTGCCGCGAACTACGCATGGTCTGATTCATGCGGGGTCATGATACGTAGGCAATCTCCATAAGATTTGACCATAACCAAAAAAAGCAAAAAAAAAAATGAAAAAATGATTAAAAAAATAGTTGTTAATAATGGGGACCGACTGAAGCCATTCTAACATGATTTGTTTTGAATTATAGTGAAAGTTGAGGTGGTTGGTTGTGGTTTCTAAAATAGCTCTTCCCTGCAACGCAAAGTCAAACGACAATGGCAGAGAACCTCAGAACCGAGTGGGCTGGCGCCGATGACCGACAACAACTGGTTGAAAGGAACCACGAATTGGTAGAAAAAGTAAAGATGCTGAGACAACACATGGCAGACATGTATTGGGCATGGATGGCTGGGAAGGCACCCATACCGCCACCGCCTGGTTTCTCCGATGATATCCTTACCCGAACCTTGGTATCTCCCGACCATTCCTCCATATCTCATATTGAGGAGAAGCCTAAAGAAGATTTTGGGAAGTTCTGGCTCAGATGGAGTGAGCAGGTTGTTCGGAATAATCTTCCTTTAGAAAGAAAAGATGTTGTTGAACCTTCCCAACGACAAGGTCCAGTGGTCGTCCTGGATAAACGTCTGCAGTCTCTATATCAACCCCGTGTATATCCTTGTAATTCCCCAGGCCATTACGTCTCCCTACCAGACTCCCAAAGACATACTTCACTTTTCAAACACCCAGCTCCATAAAATGCCTATCCACTTCTAAGAGCGCACATGAACCCCGCGGGTACAGGTTTCCGTCCGAACCAAAACTTCAAGAATAACCGGACGCGGAAGCAAAAGGCTTTTACCCAATTGGGAGAATCTTACACCAGTCTGTTCCACCAACTGAAGCAGCTAGGACTGATGAATCCGGTCGAAGCTAAGTTGCCTAACCCTCTTCCGAGAAACCTTGATCACTCGGTGAGTTGTGAGTACTGTTCAGGAGCACCTGGGCATGAGACGGAAAGGTGTTGGAAGTTGAAAACAGCCATTCAAGAACTTATCGACACTCGTCAAATTGAAGTTCGGGCCTTAGAGGCGCCAAACCTTAACTAGAATCCGTTGCCAACTCACCGTGAGACCCAGATAATTGAATTGGTACACAAGGGAGGGGAACTTAAGAAGCCCGATCCATGATAGTGAGACCACGTTCAAAGGAAAAACCAGTCAGCAGAAGTCGATGGCTAAGAGGTCATGTTTGGTAATTGGAAGACTCTTAATTTCTTGATCAATCAGAGTGGAGTTCTTGGTGGCTTATGTTGTTGTCATTTCTGTTGTCCAGGTTATTTTCAGGGTTGTAATCCGGATTTTATCTTGTGGTCAAACCCTCTTATCCTTCCATTTTTGTCATAACAGTTCGCTTAGTTTTGTCCAGTTTTGTTTCAGGGTTGTACTTTGGTTTGTTTTGCTTGTTTTTGTTGAACCGTTTCATTGTTAGTCTAATGAAACTTTCGGTCTTTTGTTACCTCTAGTCATCTTCTTTGTTTAGTTCTTTTTATCCTTTAGATTTGTTTTTTGTCCAAATGCCGATTCTAGTGACATGACATGCACGCATAGTTTGGGCCTAATCTTAAATGTTAATCATAAAACCATTTGGAGGTGATCGATACATTTAAAGGAAATAAGAACAGTTTGAGATTATTTGGATCCCGAGTCATGTGAAACTGGGGCAAGTAAAAAGGAAACAGTTAAAGTCAAGCTGGCCAAATTAACAGGGGGTCGTTCATGGTAATAGAAATGAGAGTGTTGCCCAACAGTGCTTTAAAGATATAACGAATGTCTAATTGTATTGTTGGCACTTGGCATGTTTTGAAGATTGGAATGACGAAGGCATTTTGTTCTGCTACCCAAACATTTTATCCTTCATTAACCCTTTGAGCCTTATGTGTTTTCTTTCATACCCCTTCTTCGGAATCAGTAGCCAAAAATTAGAAACACAAACGTGGAAGATAAAGAAAAAAAAAAGAGAAAAAGAAAACAACAAAAACAACAAAAAGATTGAAAAGAAAAAATGAAAAGGAAAACTAGAACAACGAGGAATTGGGAACTACGTTTGACCTGATTCCTCAAAGAGGATACGTAGGCGCTTCACAGCTCGGTCATAGTGTAACAAAAAATAAAAAAAACTCCCCAAGTGGGGCAAAAGTTGTGTTTATTGTAAGGAAAATCTAGATTCCGAAGGTTGTAATTTTGAACCCAGGTTGTTTTGTTTCGAGCCTTTAATACCCTTTATTTCTAGCCCTATCCAAATCCCACATTACGGTCCAAATAAAGACCTTTTGACCAATCTTCAAAAGAGGCCAAGTCAGGCAAATGAGAGAGTTTCATCAGTACATAACACTCCGATTCCCGGCAGAAAAGACTCCGATCTCAAGTAGAAAAATATGAGTCTTAGCGGTGACATCCCCCGATCCCCAGCTGAAAAGTAATACAAATGAGAGAGTCATAGCGGTGAAAACCTTCACAGGCACCATAAGGCGATGAAAGATGAGAGAAAAACCGAAATGAGAGAGGCTTGATAGTGAAAACCCTTCGGGCACTACAAGTCGAACAAAGATTGAGAATAAGATGGGAAAGCCCCAGACGAAGATTAGGAAAGGCGATTTAACGACGGAGGATAGGTTATATATGCATGTCATGTCCATTAGAGTTGGTATCCGAGTTTGATAGGTTTTTTATTTTATAATTTTTCTTTTTAGAGAGTCATCCTCCTCCTTTGTCTTTTATTCTGTTCCTTTTATCTTTCTCCTTACATAAAAAATGCCCCAGTAGAGTCTGTTTGGTCAGAACAAGTTAGAAATGACTTCAAAATTTGCCATCAGCTTTCCAATTATACAAGACAGAATCTGATTGGTACACCTAAGTGGTATAAGTCAGGAAGGAACAAGCCCAAGGCCAGCGTCCAGAAGGATATTCCCCAATAAGAGGAAATTGACAAAGGGGTGGATCAGTGTCAAGGAGGATACCTCCATCAAAAGCGAAGGTTAAGGACCTCAAGGCCAAGGCCAGTGAGACTCAAAGGTCGGGAAAATGCCCGTTCCCTAGATATGCCACAAAAGAAGGGGGATATCCCCAGCAGAAAAGGTATTTCCAGTGACAAGGATGAACGAAGAAGATGGTTCATCAGTAAAACATACAAGATCCTCAAGCAGGGTCACTGTCATAGGAATTCGGGTAGTCAGGATACCAGTAGAAAGCAACGGTGAAAGGCTTGTGAATAAAGAGTCGTCAAGCAGGTCGGGGAAGCAAGAAAGGAAAAAACTATCCCCATCAGGAATATTCTCCCCAGCAAATAATAACATCCCCAGCAAGTTTTGACAATGAAACGCAGAACAGGGAAAGAGGAGGAGAACCATCCCCAGCAGGAGCATCACAACCAACCACCACATTTTAAACTAACAATTTTTTTTTGATTTGAAGCAGGTAAAAGAAATGGTATGCCACAAGGAAGATTATAAAACTGGGGCAGAAAATTTTCCTTTCATTTTGAAAATTTTCTGGAAGTCAGGTACCCACTTGCGGAAGAAGGAAGATAAGACAAGCCTCAAGGGAAGTAGTCTTTGAACCAGTGTTATCCCCAGAATAACAAGTGTTAATGAAGAAAGTTGTATCCCCAGCGGACAGAACAAAAGGATGAAACTTGTGTTCAGAAAAAGCAAAAGGCCAGTGTCATCCCCAGCAGCCTTCAGAAGAGTGAAGCACCAATTTTGAAGAAATGAAAAACCCCCAGCAGTTTTATCTTCAACAGCGTTATCCCCAGCTGATAACATTTTTATCCCCAGCAGGTAAGTAAATAATCCCCAATAGTGTTATCCCCAGCGATTTCGAGGGAAGACAACACGAGTTTTAAAGGAAGCAATTTTGAAAGAAGGTAATTCGGGAAGAAGGAAATGGTTTAGGAGGAAAAAGGAGACGCACTTCCTAGTTTAAAATCATTAAAGTTTCACCCATAGGAGATGCACTTCCTAAGTTTATTTTCATGCATAGGAAACGCACTTCCTAGTTAAAGTCAGTAAAGTTTCACCCATAGGAGACGCACTTCCTAAGTTTATTTTTATCCATAGGAGACGCACTTCCTAAGTTTATTT
>MU715401.1:103777-125222 GCA_026770625.1 Nicotiana glauca
CATAGGAGACGCACTTCCTAGTTTAAAGTCATTAAAGTTTCACCCATAGGAGACGCACTTCCTAAGTTTATTTTTACCCTTAGGAGACGCACTTCCTAAGTTTATTTTCACCATAGGAGACACACTTCCTAAGTTTATTTTCACCATAGGAGACGGACTTCCTAAGTTTATTTTCACCCATAGGAGACGCACTTCCTAAATCAATAGTTCAGTCATAGGAGACGCACTTCCTAAATTTAAATTCACCCTTAGGAGACACACTTCCTAGTTTAATTCATTCCCGTTCAACCATAGGAGATACACTTCCTAATCAAGATCTTTCAAGTCATTCTTATAGGAGACGCACTTCCTAGTTTTAGTCACTGAAGTTTTCACCCCTAGGAGACGCACTTCCTAATCTTGGTCATAAAAAAATAAAATAAAATAAAATAAAAAAAAAAATCACCCCTAGGAGACACACTTCCTAGTCTTGGTTATTTAAATTCATCTTTAGGAGACGCACTTCCTAAGCCTGGTTCATTCATGTTTTATTTTAGCAGACACATTTGCTAGTCAAAGTTCTTGGTTTTACTCGTAGGAGACGCACATCCTAGTCTAGTCTTTAGTTTACTCTCATCATTGCATCAGTAGTAGGAGTGGTCTACAATTTTGCTAACGACTCACAAATCTTCCTAGTGCAAGCTGGGTAGGAAATTTCGTTTGTTTTGGTTGTTTTGGTTATAGGATCCCGCCCGGAGAGCGGAGGGTTACAACAAAAATCCCCAGCATTCAATCCAAGTTAGAAGTAGCAGAAACTCGCCTCAATAATGCGAGTCAACAGTCTGAGATGATCGAAAGAAGTTAGTCACAATAAAAAAAATAAAAATAAATAAAAAAAAGAGAGGCAAGAAGTCAATCCAAAATGCAGAAGCTGATGAAAGTCGTCCAAGACATGGTCAACGTCACAAGAACTGCAAGCCTGGTCATGATCCAGAAAGCCGAAGAAGGATGAACTAGCACCTACAACTAGCAGTATCAAGATTCAAATTTAGAGTCCGCATGAAGCACCAGCCAATACTCAAGATCAAGCTTCAAAAGACTCATAGATAGGAATCTTGTAACTAGTAGCTGATAGGCTTAGTTAGTCTTTTTCATATTTTGATTTTTGATGTAATAGCAGGACCACAGACCGGAACCTCGACGGAACGGAACCTCGGCGGAACGGCACCTCGACTGGCTCTCCACCTCGGCATACTCCATATTCTCACTCACTTCCGAACTACACGTGGCCTGATTCCTTTATAGCCAAGGATATGTAGGCAGCTCAGATGCCAGGGCTCGGTCACATCCTCTCCCCCTCTCTTTAGTTTAATCTCTCCGAATAAGGGTCGGGTCAAAATACCTGTCTAGTCGTTCTTTGTCTGAAAAACTCTTTGTGTTTCCAGTCAAAGAGGGGCAGCTGTAGACGCGTGATTTTTTACCCTCCCCGAGAATTTTCACATTTTTAGCGTAAATATTTAATTTAGGCCTAATATAACTATTTTAGCTAATTTTGACTATTTTACCTTATATTACAAAAATGAAAAAATACAAAAAAAAAAAGATATATAAATTTTTGTTTATGTATTTGTCATAAACTTGAAAAATACAAAAATAGTACCTTATTTTTTATCTTTATATAATTTTGAAAATTACAAAAAAAAAAATAGTTTCATTAATATTTTTGTAGTCATTTTAAACTTGAAAAATACAAAAAATAGTACTTTATATTTTTGTCTTTACATAAAAAATGAAAATTACAAAAAATTAATTTTATTGATGTTTTGTAGTCATTTTAAACTTGAAAAATACCAAAAATAGTTTTGTTTCAATTGTTAGTCTCATTTTGATAATTATTTTTATTTTCCTTACGTAGGATCAATTAAATAACATCGTGTTCTCATTCTCGGTTCCGGGCAAAGAATAATACTCGGGTTCAAACTACCCGATTTTAGGCTTAATTTTTGGACCTAGCCCATAATAATCCGAGTCCACCACACGTGGAGGACACGGACGGAGCACGAGATGAGACCCGTCACTCTTGAACCCACGTGAGGACCATTACCCTTGGTCTCTCACGTGGGGGGCTCTTGCATAGAAATAATATATACACATGCACACAACAGATTTGAGAAAAGGAGATGGGCATCACGTTTTTGGACAGAAAAGGTCACGTTTTGGACACAAAAAATAGAGACTGTTGCTGCATCTTCTTCCTTCAGCAAAAAACCAAAACAAAAACCCTAAGCCCCTCCCGTCGTCAACTCCAAACAACCACCTTCACCTGTCCGTCGACCACCCAAAGTCGTCGACCACCCAGTCTTCATCGTCATCGACCAAACCCCAAACGACCAGCATACTAGCCAGTCACACGAACACCCTTTAACTACCTTTACGTCGCCACCTGCAGCAGCGTTGCTGCTGCTGCTTTGTCCATCGTCAGCTCTAGCCATCACCAGCTCCAGCCATTTCTGGCAGCCACGTCCAAACGACCACACCAAGCAACAGCAACGAGAACAACCACCTGACAGCTGCCGGAAAAACCAGCACGACAAACAGCCTCACAGGCAGCGCTGCTGCTGCTGCTGCTGCTTCGTCCCTCACACGCCAAAAGACCACCAAACCAGCCCCGTAAACCATCCCCTTCCTCCTCCATAAATGATCATGTAAACCAGCCACTGAAAGCTCCCATCTGCTTCACCTCTCACCCAAACGTCCAGCAGCTTCTTCATTGTCCGTCACCGGTGAGGTTCGAGTCGGAGTCGAGGTTCAGTCCATCACTTCAAATTGAGGTTCCGGTCGCTGATTCGTCTGCTTGTTTAAAGAATTGTTGAGGGTTCCCTCTTAATCAATATTTCAAAGAGTGTTCTGCAGTAGAGGTGCACTTTCTGAACCTTTATGTTATTTTATTTCGTTATTCATAGTTTGGTGAAGGATTTTTGGTATTCTGTTACCATGCTTATGTGCCTTTCGTTGTGAAGTTCATGTCAATAAATGTGGGATATCACTGTTTGTTGAGTTTCTTAATTGATTGCTTTCTTGATAAATCAGAAAAGTACCCTCATGTGCTTAGGTTATTCTTTTTTTAGAAGTTAAATGTAAATGTTAGTTTGAAGTTTGTTACGTAATTTGCTGAGTTGATTTAATTAGAGTAAGAAAGAAATGTGAGTCGAGGAATTGCACTGCATTTACTGTAGGAGTATCCGTGTAATAAACTATACATTTAGATTATAATACTTTTGTTTTCTTTTCTAGTTGATTTGTTCGAGAGAAAAAGTAAAAAATAAAAACAAAAGTAGAAAATCATAGTCTCATTTAGGTTTGCCTTTTAAATAAAAAATAAAAAATGAGATGAACCTCGCCAAACAAAAATACCTAGCCGCGAGGCCCTCGATATGTGTTTGTAAAATTACTTAGATTTCGGGATGGGCCGTTTAGCAAAATTTCACGGCCTTACCCAAAATAATAATACGCTAGTAGCTTTAGGCGCGCCTTTAATAATTTACCTTATTAATATTGGGTGCACATTTATGTGACCAAAATCCAAATCTCAACGGAGTCGAAACGTGTCGATAACCGCGGGTGCATTGATGTGACATGGTTCGAGATACGTTTTCACAATGTTGCAATTCTTTGATAAAAGTAATAATAAAAATATCAAAAGCGGTTAAAGGTTAAAATTTTCACATAAGTTAAAGCATGTTATAAAATCAGATAAACAAGCCAAATATGACAGTTGAGCGACCGTGCTAGAACCACGGAACTCAGGAATGCCTAACACCTTCTCCCGGGTTAACAGAATCCCTTATTCGGACTTCTTGTTCGCGGACTGTTAAATAGAGTCAAACCTTTTCCTCGATTCGGGATTCAACTGGTGACTTGGGACACCATAAATCTCCCAAGTGGCGATTCTGAATCTCAATAATAAATCCCGTTTCGATTGTCCTTTAATTGAAAAAACTCCCGCTACCACGCCCTTCGCGGGGTGCGGTAGTGCCAAAAGGAGGTGTGACACCATGTAGAATATAATAATGGCGCTACCATATTGAGTACTAATTATAATTTATTACATTATTGTTTATGTTTCTTCTTATTACTTAAGAAATGTATTGGTCAAAATCTGACCGTCTCGACCAAATCGACCAACGTCTCGCCTAAATAATCGGGCAGCTGAAAACAATGTAACTCACTCCATACCTTCTCCCCGACATCTAACGAATCGACAAGGGCGACGTTTAAAGGTCCGCCTAAAGCATATTGGAGCCAAGAGAACATGGGACCCGTCAAAGAACAAGGGTGTCACAACTATATATATCAAGGGAAAGCTTTCAATGAGGGGGTGGCCACACCTCTCCTCTCTCTCCATAGTATAATAGCTTCTTCTAAACATTCATGATAGAACCCTATGAATGGGGTAAAACACATGTAAATGGGTTTCCTCATCGATTAATGAGAAAGATCGTATTCAATTTTAATAAGATCATCTATCCTCTCTATATCTTATGTGTGATCCATGTTATTAGCATTTTGGTTTGGAGTTTATTATTTCTGACTAAGATTTACCCCTTCTTTTTTGATTGATTTGTTCAAAAAGGTTTTAGTATATTTTGAGTCAAATAATTTGGCGCCGTCTGTGGGGATTTCTTAGTAAAATTTCCTAGCCTCTCCTAGATCAAAGACCGAGAAATACGACCACTCACCAAAAAGAGTGCGAAGGAAATATCCAACCCGTGCGAGACAAAGAGGCAACGCAGTAGGGGGAGAAGAGCCGAATAAAACTATCTATCTCGGAAACCTTCATCCCACCAACCATCTACACACCAAACAAGGCGAGCGATGTTACCCATCAGCTCTCCCTCATAAGACCGCTAGAAGGGAGGCAAAGAAAGCTTCATTCCAGATCACCTCCTAATCACCGCTCAAGTAGAAATATAATGGCCGCGCATGCGAACGAATAAAAGAAAAACATCTTAATTGAAGGACGGAAAACTACCGCAAAACAACTGCGATACCGCCTGCCGAGGATACCTCCGGACCAGAAGACAGGCTAGACAAAGAAGCCTCAATTTTCACACAGGGCGAACCCAAGCAAAACAACAATGTTACACATTCTCCGACATTGCATATTCCGCTACGAGTAATGTAAAACGAACAGGGACTACCCCAGAAGATATCTATCTCACCAAAAACTGGGACTAATGACGGGTTACTATTTCGACAAGTTGAAATAACACCCTTTAAAGCTAAGAGCCTTCGTCAAAGAGAGAAGAGTTTGACCTCGATTGAACGATGACATGTTACTATTTTGACAAGTCGAAATAACACCCTTTAAGGCTTAGAGCCTTTTCCAAAGAGAGAAGAGTTTGACCTCGATTGAATGATGACAGGTTACTATTTTGACAAGTCAAAATAACACCCTTTAAGGCTAAGAGCCCTCAACAAAGAGAGAAGAGTTCGACATCGATCGAACGACGACAGATTACTATTTTGACAAGTTGAAATAACATCCTTTAAGGCTAAGAGCCTTGGCAAAAGAGAGAAGATTTCGAACTCGATCGAATGACGAGGGGTTACTATTTCGACAAGTCGAAATAACGCCCTTTAAAGCTAAGATCCTTCGCCAAAAAGAGAAGAGTTCGACCTCGATTGAACGATGACGGGTTACTATTTCGACAAGTCGAAATAACACACTTTAAGGCTAAGAGCCTTCGCCAAAAAGAGAAGAGTTCGACCTCAATCGAACGATGGTGAGTTACTATTTCAGCAAGTCGAAATAACACCATTTAAGTCTAAGAGCCTTCGCCAAAAAGAGAAGAGTTCAACCTTGATCGAACGACGACATGTTACTATTTCGACAAGTTGAAATAACACCCTTTAAGGCTAAGAGCCTTCGCCAAAAAGAGAATAGTTTGACCTCGATCAAACGATGACGGGTTACTATTTTGACAAGTCGAAATAACACCCTTTAAGCCTAAGAGCCTTCGCGAAAGAGAAAAGAGTTTGACCTTGATCGAATGACGATGGGTTATTATTTTGACAAGTCGAAATAACAATCTTTAAGGCTAAGAGCCTTCACCAAAGAGAGAAGAGTTTGACCTCGATTGAACGATGACGGGTTACTATCTCGAAAAGTTAAAATAACACCCTTTAAGTCTAATAGCCTACGCCATAAAGAGAAGAGTTGGACCTCGATCGAACGACAATGGGTTACTATTTCGACAAGCCAAAATAACACCCTTTAAAGCTAATAGCCTTCGCTAAAGAGAGAAGAGTTCGACCTCGATCAAACGATGACGGGTTACTATTTCAACAAGTCGAAATAATACCTATTAAGGCTACGAGCCTTCGCCAAAGAGAGAAGAGTTTGACCTCGATCGAACGACGACGGGTTACTATTTTGACAAGTTGAAATAATATCCTATAAGACTAAGAGCCTTCGCCAAAGAGAGAAGAGTTCGACCTTGATCAAACGACGACGAGTTACTATTTCGACAAGTTGAAATAACACCCTTTAAGGCTAAGAGCCTTCGCCAAAAAGAGAACAGTTTGACCTCGATCGAACTATGACGGGTTACTATTTCGACAAGTCGAAATAACACCCTTTAAGCCTAAGAGCCTTTGCCAAAGAGAGAAGAGTTTGACCTTGATCGAATGACGATGGGTTACTATTTTGACAAGTCGAAATAAAAATCTTTAAGGCTAAGATCCTTCACCAAAGAGATAAGAGTTCGACCTCGATTGAACGATGACGGGTTACTATCTCAAAAAGTCAAAATAACACCCTTTAAGTCTAATAGCCTTCGCCATAAAAAGAAGAGTTGGATCTCGATCGAACGATGATAGGCTACTATTTTGACAAGTCGAAATAACACCCTTTAAAGGTTGAGAGCCTCTGTCATACGAGAAGATTCCGACATCGGTCGGAGGATGAGGGGGTACTATTTTGATTATGTCGGAACACTTCTGAGAGCAAAAGCCATCCGAAGGAAAGAAAGTCCGGGACTCGCCATACATGTGTCTATCTTGCACCAAAAACCTTAAATGGATGGAATAAAGATGAAGTACAAGGTAGATAACAAAAAAAGAAAAAGGACTTTCCTTTATACAAAGTCATTGTGCGGACTATCGCCACTTACATATGACCCAAGTCAACGAAAAGAAAAATAAAAAAAAGGAGGGGGGGGGGAATGAAAGGAAAAAGGAGAAGAAACAATGACCAACAACAAACAACTAAAAATAGACAAGAACAACATTCTTCATTCGGCGTCATCTCCGCTATCACGATCAACCTCACCCTCACCATCATCTCCAAGAAGCTCTCCATCGCCATCATCTAAGCCTTCATTGTCTTCGGGAGTCACTGCATCATACCCACAGTTGATGCGAGCCTCCTGCGCCTTCACTCGTGCTTCTGCATAAGCGGCCTCAGTCACAATACCTGCCTCCCACAGACTCTTATATATATCCCACTGGGCTTCGGCGTAAACCCAAAGCTCGGGTGTATGGCAGGGGAAGGTAGAGGAGGAGGATTAAATTTGAGCCAACAGTTGCTCATTTTCTGCCTCCAATGCTGCAACCCGATCTCCCAGAACCGACGCCTCTTGATCAATTTTACTGATGCGCTCCTCAAGCCTAGCTTCCCTGAGAATGGTTGTCGCCCTTTCCGACTCCTGTTCGAATTGAACAACGCGGATGGTGTTCTCCAAGGCCCTCGCCCTTCCCGAAGCTTCAGACCAAACATTCTCGATGCTCTCCAGTCCAGCGACCTTGCTTTCTAGCACCGCCAATTTTCCCCTCCATTCCACGCCCATCGCCTCGACCCTAGTCAAATTATGATTCATCTCCGATTGTATCAACCTCAATTTCTCCTGCAGATGCTCACATTCTGCGGTGAGTCCTTTGCCCAACTCGAGTTCCTCGTCCTTGATTCAAAGTTGCTCCTCGAGTGAACTCTTGCTACATATAGCTTGCATCAACTCCTGGTCTCTTTTCTCCAACTCGTCGCCAAGATACCGATTATCGGGGTTCGTCCTCAGCCGCTCATACAGCTCGCAACACCTATTGCGATAACGACGATACTTCTCCAACATCTTCAAGAAAATCCTGGCTCGAATGTTGGCCCTACAGATGTTCTCCACTTCCACCAAGTATGTCTGAAAAACACAAAGATAGGGTTAGAGCAGTATTATCAGAAATGATAAAGAAAAATGAGAGGGAAGTACAACGTACCCTTAATCCCATACTGGCAACCTCATCCATTAGATAAGCATCAGGAACTGTCCGAAGAGCCTCATTTTTGGATTTAGAACACCGCAGGCTGAACTATGTCACTAGGTCCTCCGCTCCCGCCAAGAGATTAACACCAGAAGGGATCTGTAGAATTCGGGCCGAGCCTCCCGCATGAACCACTGAGTGGGTAATGCCCTCTTCAAACATCCTGACATCGTTAGGGTCTAGGTCCGACTCTGACTCGTAGTCTTTGACCACCATGTCCTTTCCCCTTTCAGTATTTGAGGAGGCACGACCCGCCGTAGAAGACCAGGGTACATTCGAACCTATAACGGCGGCCCCAAAAGTCTAATTTTTTGTCATGATAGGTTATTTCTCATCGACAATGGTAGGAATCTATGATTGAGCCAGGGCAATGGTAGGAACTTTTGATTGTTGATCACATGCATCGGTGACTTCGGCGGCCAGTTCCATCCTTACGAGGGGAACTACAGCGATACCATCTCTAAAGCCCGTCATTGGAGAATGGTCCAGATGAATTACTATTGGGGGCATAGTCTCAAACTCCACTCTCCATCTCTTCGACAGCCCCTTCTCTTCCTCAGTAGACAGAGATCCGCCCATCGGGCGAGCAACATCGGTCGGGACCTCTTCATGAGAGGCGGCCCTTGCAAGAATAACCAAGGTCGAAGATTCAACTGAAGTAGCTCTCGATAAAGGTTGGGCAATAGGTACCAAGATCGGATGAGCAGATGCAGCCGGTTGACGAAAGGCCAATAGAGGAGCCCCCGCTCTCCGTACTCTCCCTAACATCGACATACGATTCATAAGAAACTAAGCAATAAGATAGAGAACAACAGATAAAAATGTTATCTCACCTATGAGAGGCCTGCATCCAAACCTTTCATGAAAAGCCACCCATGTGTGAATCCCCACTGTATGTGGAAGGATGGCATTCACCCATTCATGGATACCTTCGATAGGTGGAAGGGGCAATCTCTTAGCTGCAAAGATGTGATAAAGTTTAATAGCATAACAAAAAATGGTCGAACGTCTTACCGACTAAAGATACGAAAACTTACGTATGAAGTTCCACTTTTCAGAGAATGCCATTTGGTCCGCCAAAATATGCTCAGTCTGCACATAAAAATAATTCTCATAGAAATGATGGTTGGCCCGGTCGTCCATCTTCACTACGAGACTCCTCAACCCCCGAGGACGCCTATGAATCATTGAACCACGAATAAGTTGAGGAGCAAAAATGTTGAGCATATGGTCTAACGTGACCTCACGACCGGCGAGCTCCGCGTACTTAAGCAGTATGAGGAATAACTTATACAAATACGGTGAGAGCTGGGCGGAGCATACCTCATAAAAATGATATAAATCCACCACCAGCAAAAGAAAGGGAAGCGTATACCCTATCAGAAAGGGGTATGCATAGAGCACGCAATACCCAGGGTGGTCAAAATAGACTATTTCATTCCTCACTGCCGGCCGTATATCGACATAATTGGGATCCCCCACCTTTATTTCAACTCAACAATGTCCCTTTCTTTCAAAATGAAAGGGACATGTTCTGATTCAGGCCCAGCACGAATACTGAAATCAGTCGACTCCCTCCCAGGGCGAGGAAGTATTTCAGTCACTGATGGGATCTCCTCTTCTTCTACCGCATCTATTCCTTTGGAGGCCTGAGCATCATATTTCGGTACCGGATTAGCAACAGAGAGATGTTCGTGAGAAGAATTACCATCCATTTGTGTCAAAAATACTCTGAAGAAATAATGAAAAGAAAAGATGAAAATTTTAAGTAAACAAGGGGACAAACAGAAATTAGAGGGATCAGATAGAAAGTGTGTCTGCTAGATTCTCTCAAGCGAAAGATACAAAAGTGCATTAATCGAATGATAAATTTCCTGTATTTATAAAAGAGATAAACCACTCTCCCAAGTAAGAAACCCAAGAGTCGCTAATCAAATCTGATGAGGCACGAAACGTTTCAGTCCCTCAAGAACATGTGTAATAATGGCGGCGACCATAAAACAACGATGTAATACCAAGCGACGTTCCGGTTCCAAAACCGTCGCAACAATATACGGGAATCGATAAAATATCGTCGTTCCATTATAAATCCAGGATATGTAACCAAGGAGCGAAGAATCGCAAGTCAAATTTCTCTTAAATTTGTAACGATCATGATCCGTCTGTCGAGCCCGGAGAGGATGACCCCGACAGACTTAGGGAGTAACTGTATTGGTCAAAGTCTGACCGTCTCGACCAAGTCGACCAACGTCCCGCCTAATTAATCGAGTAGCGAAAAATAATGTAACTCACTCCATACCTTCTCCCCGACATCTGACGAGTCGACAAGGGCGACGCTTAAAGATCCGCCTAAAGCATATTAGATCCAAAGGAACATGGGACCTAGAAAAGGACAAGGGTGCCACAACTATATATATCAACGGAAAGCTTTCAATGAAGGGGAGGCCACACCTCTCCTCTCTCCCCATAGTTGAACAGCTTCTTCTGAACATTCATGATAGAAACCCTATTAATGGGGGAAAACACATGTAAATGGGTTTCCTCATCGATTGATCAGAAATATCATAGTCAATCTTAATAAGATCATATATCCTCTCTATATCTTGTGTGTGATCCATGTTATTAGATTTTTGGTTTGGGAATTTATTATGTCTGACTAAGATTTACCCCTTCATCTTTGATTGATTTGTTCAAAAAGATTTTAGTATCTTTTGAGTCAAACAAGAAACAAAGAGAATGTTGTTGCTGATTAATTTTTTTAACTCATTTATTTCCTAAATTCTCTTGAATTACCATAACTTGCGCATTAATTTTCATATTTCTTCGTCTTCATGATGTCAGTTAGTCAGTTATTGGTTTCACTTTAGCACGTAATAGACTTTGAAGAATCAATGCTGAAGGATACTGCTATATATTACTTTAAGAAAGCCTTAAATTGACTTGTAAGAAAATGTTATGAGGAGTAGATGCTGAAGATATTGTTTGTTAAGCTTTGAAGTGTAAAGAAATGTTGTGAGGATTGGATGTTGAAGGTGTTGTTTATTTATAAGCTTGCTTTACATGTTACATATACTACATCGTTCCTTACCAGTTATTGATTATGCTCTCTTGGCGAAATTCAGGTCGACGAATGCTTATAGCATGAAGAAGATAGGACTCCATCTGTTTCATAACACACACAATTACTGCACTTCACAAAGTTCCAAATCTCATTGTTCTAACTAATGAAAACTTCTCTGTGGTATGAAGTGTAATAAACTTCAACAAATCGAAATTGAAACAGAATTGAATTGCGGAAATCAGGGGAAATTTTATTAGTTCAGCCAATGTATTACAATTTTTTGAAATGTAACTACAAACTAATACAAGTCTTCAATGGAATCCAGAGTTTGCTTAATTGATTCTGTTGAGAATCTGTTATTAATAGGAATTCTAGAATATTCCTTAGTAAATCTCCACCCTTGAATCTTATTAGAACTATTTATCTAGGCCACACATCATAAATGCTCTTGGACGTCCCAGATGCAGCCACGTCACCCTCCCCCTTCTTATCTCTAACCTTGCTCTTATTCATTCATTTCCCAATTCCTCTTAGACACCGACAACCTTAGGTTCATTACAATACCTCTCTGATGAAGAAAGACCTTGTCCTCAAGGTCTGAGTGAAGCCATAAATTCATGAAATCGACCTTTAATATAGCCCCTATCTTCCCATGTCGCCTCATCTTCCCCCAAATTTGTCCATTGCACCAGCAGCTTCACTCCCACTGCATTATTGATCTTAACCATTCGTCGCTGCAAGATGGCTAATGGTTGAACCAATACCTGACCTTCTTCATCACAGATTAAAGGTTGTTGCTGCGGAGAAATCGATGGGCCAACATGCTTCTTGATCTGTGACACGTGAAAGACCGGATGGATTTGAGATCCCTGTGGGAGCTCGAGTTGGTAAGCCACTGCTCCTATCTTCTCAATAATTTTGTATAGCCCGTAATACTTAGCACTTAGTTCCAAATTTCTTCTCACTGCTACTGATGTTTGTCTGTACGCTTGGAGTTTGAGATAGACTAAATCTCCTACCTCCAAACTTCTTTCTGACCTGTGTTTGTCCACATAAAATTTCATACGAGCCTGGGCTTGATTCAGATTCTCCTTCAAATTCTGCAACATTTGTTGTCTTTGAGCTATAAGTGACCCTGCTTCTGTATTTGTCGAGTAGGGTAGGGACCCCAATGGAAATTGTATAGGTGGGAAGCCATACAAGGCTTTAAATGGGGTGGACTTTAGTGAATTGTGGTAATTTGTGTTGTACCACCACTCAGCTAGAGGCATCCATTTCACCCACTGTTTAGGATTGGTGAACACCATAGATCTCAAATAGGATTCCAATCATCTGTTTAGCCTCTCCGTTTGACCATCAGATTGGGGGTGATAGGAAGTGGTCATATTCAGCTTAGTTCCCATAGTTTTGAAAAGTTGTTGCCAAAATTGACTAGTAAAAATAGCATCCCTATTTGTTACAATAGTCCTTGGTAATCCATGCAATTTGTATATCTCCTTTAGAAAAGTTTCAGCTATATCTTGTGTTGTATAAGGGTGTTTAAGGGCTACAAAGTAGACATACTTAGTTAATGTGTCCACCACTACCAATATAACTTCCATACTACTAGACTTGGGAAGTCCTTCAATAAAATCCATGGCTATGTCTTGCCATGGCATTTCTGGAATAGGCAATGGTTGTAATAGACCTGGGGAGAGAACATTCTCTGTTTTCATCCTTTGACAGACATCACACTCTGAAACCTTTTTTTATTATCTCAGTCTTCATGTTGGGGCAGTAGAATACTCCTTTAATCCTTCTATAGGTGCCCATCTGTCCTGCATGGCCACCCAAGGGTGACTGATGTAATACCTCAAAAATTTTATTTCTGAGGTAAACTCCTCTTCCTATGTATATCCTCTTCTTATACCTTATAATTCCTTGTTGTAAGGTATAGTGTGGTTTGCTGCCAGGGGCTGTTGCTAACTCAATATTCAGCTATGCAACTGTAGGGTCATCCTGGTTACTCTAAATAATTTCCTGCATCCAAGTAAGTTCAGTAGTAGTGATGGCAGATAGGCTGGAATCCTCTACCTCTATTCTAGATAATGCATCAGCTACCCTGTTCTCTGTTACTTTTTTGTATTGTACTTCATAATCCAACCCTAGAAACTTAGTTAAGACTTTTTGTTGGAGGGCAGTTGTTACTTTCTGCTCCAGTAGGTATTTTAAGCTGTGATGATCAGTTCTGATGATGAAGTGTCCCCCTTGCAAGTAATGTCCCTATCTTTCTACTGCTGCTAGGACTGCCATATACTCCTTCTCATAAGTAGATAACCTCCAATGCCTCGGGGCTAAGGCTTTGCTAAAAAATGCTAAGGGTCTTCCTTCCTGCATCAATACAGCTCCCATACCTTTTGAACATGCATCAGTTTCTACCACGAATATCTTTGTAAAGTCTGCCAGTGCTAGCACAGGTGCAGTGGTCATTGCCTGTTTCAGGTGGTTGAAGGCTGTTTCTGCTTCTTGCCCCCACTGGAAGGAATTCTTTTTGAGTAGGTTAGTCAAGGGTTTACTGATTACCCCATATGATTGCACAAACCTTCTATACTACCCTGTTAAACCCAAAAATCCTCTCAATGCCTTAATTGACTTAGGAGTAGGCCAATTCACTATAGCTTCTGACGAGTGTCTGGCGTGTGTATAAATTAAACTCTTACTTCGTCAAATTATAGTATAGAAAGATGTCGAACCATTATAGTATAGAAAGATGTCGAACCCACAGAGATTGGTTTATCTATTCTACAGACGTTTCTTATTTTAATTACTATTTGAGAAAATCAGAAAGAGTTGAGTTATAAATTAATTAACTAAAATGCATGAATAGAGCAGTAGAAAATATTTTACTTTTCACAAATATAATAAAAAGGTGTTGGGATCTTGACTTCACTTAATATTTTTTATTATATAGTAGATACATTTATCCTTCAACTTCTATTTCTTATAAATGTATAAATGCCTTTCATGATTACATTTATATATTATTACTATAGTTGAACAATTAAATGCACTCCTCTCGGTTATACAAATTAATCGTTAAAATAGTAATATTAAAGAACCAGAAATATATACTTGAACCAAAAAATACTCTTGTTAGTAAGTCTCTTTTGGTTACCCTACTTGTAATAACTGATTTCTACAATATTCGCCTCTTTCGATTATAAATAAGTATAGAATCAATTTTAACATATATGAGCTAGATGTCATTAAATAAAGTTAACATCTATCAATACCAAATTTAACTAAATTACTTCTTTCACCTCTTTCGATTACAGAATTAGTAAGAAGTTAAAATATAGTACGAAGTAGATAAGTATTAACAAATTAAATAACACCCAACTATAAAGCATATAAAATTTAAATAAAAAGCTTCAGCTCAAGCATGTAAAATTTAGGAATAATATCTACTATTATATAAAAATATTAAGATCCGTCATCCTCCCAACACAAGAAAAATTACTCCATAATGGAGTTAGTACTGACCATGAAAATATCCTTGCCCATTAAACAAGAAAATACAAAATAAATATTCAAAAGAATAATTCCTCTATTTAATTATAAATAGGAACTAGAGTAATTTTCTACATCGGATAACTGAAGACGAAAAAGAAAGAAAATGACTTCTGAAGATAGGGAAATTATATTTTGCTCCTCCCCTTCTCTTGAAAGCTGCTGGCGCTATTTATAGAGCTCCGATACACTGAATTGTTATACTTATTTTTCAAGTTGGCAACTTGCCCGTTGTTGTGAATTTGTCAGAAAACCAATTTGTCAAACTCCAATTGTTTTGAACTTGTGTGCTAGTAAAATTTATTCTGATAACTTTATCTTTCAAATTTCTATTTAGCAAATGCCCACTTGCTCTAAAGTACCGTGACTTTCTTTCTTGGCCTCCAGCTTTTTCTTCTTATTCTTTTTTTTTTCATTTGTTTGTCATTGATCATGATTTATATAATGCAAAAATCATTTGTTTTTTTCTTTTTCTCACATGCCTCCTTAATTGTCAAGCTGTTGAATTTTTAAATAAAATATGATCTTTCCTGCAAAGAGAATATTAATATTAGTATTCAATATTAAGTAATAGCTTAATTTAGACATGAAATTTTATTTTATCAGCTTCTATTTTGGAAGGATCAGTAGTGACTCCTTCTCCAGTGATGATATGGCCTAAATACTCTACCTTGTTCTGGCCAAAAGAACATTTAGATCTCTTGGCATATATCTGCTCTCTTCTTAAAACTCCCATCACTCTTGTTAGATGTTCCTTATGTTCCTAAATAGTAGAACTATATACTAGAATTTCATCAAAGAAAACTAGTATAAACGGTCTCTAGTAATCCTGGAACACATGAATCATAAGGCTTTGAAAAGTAGTAGGAGCATTAGTTAGCCCAAATGGCATTACCTTAAATTTATAGTGACCCAAATGTGTTCTGAAAGCTGTTTTGTGTATATCTTCCTCATTCATCCTAATCTGATGATTACCTGCTCTCAGGTCTATCTTAGAAAATACATAGGAACCACTTAATTCATCCAGTAAGTCATCTACTAATGGGATTGGGAACTTATCTTTAACAGCCATCTTTTTAAGTTCTCTATAATCAATATAGAACCTCTGACTACCATCTTTCTTTTTAACCAAAAGTACAGGTGATAAGAATGGAGAATGACTAGGTTGTACAATGCCATTAGATAACATGTCTTTAACTTGTTTCTCTATCTCATTTTTCTGGAAATAATTGTACATGTAAGGCCTGATACTAACTGGAGTTGATTCTGGTTTCAGGGGTATGAAGTGATCATGCTGTCTTTTTGGAGGCAAGGAAGTTGGTTCTACAAATACATCACTGTATTGTTGTAGTACTCCTGAGAATTCTGAAGGTAGTTCCTCTTGTTTTTCCACTTCTGTTGCTATTATTGTGAACAAATGTCCCCAAAACACCTTCCCCTTTTTGAACAATTGTTTGATGCTCCCACTAAACATACTCTGCAGCATGCCTGATCGTACATACCTTTGAGCTCTACCCTTTTTCCCTTATGTGACACTACAGCTCTATATGCCACAAAGTTCAATAGAACTGGATTATGAGCCTTCATCCAGTTACCCCCTAGTATCAGATCACAACCCCACAATTGAATCAATCTTACTGAGTCCTCAAATTCTATTCCATGCATCTTCCATTTGAACATAGGGCAAGAATAAAGACTCATCAATTTATTTCCATTAGCCACAGTAACTCTCATAGGTCTAGCTTCCTTAAGAATACATCCAATATGTCTAGCAGTCTCCATATCCAAGAAAATATGGGTACTTCCCGAATCTAGGAGTATAGTCAATATCTTCTTCTTAGTTGTGCCATTCAAAGTAATTGTGTTTGGAACCTCAGTTCCAGATAAAGCATTGAGGCTAACAGCTTCCTCCACCATTTCCAACTCTTGTGAGTCTTCAATGAACTCCAATTCTTGAGGTAGGTCAGTCGTTTGGTCTGTCTCCCTTATTTCTTCTTTAGCTATCATTGCATTGAGATGCTTATTCTTACATTGATGACCAGGAACCCATTTATTTCCACACTTGTAGCACAAATTGTGATTTCTTTTCATCCCAGTATTGGATGTGTTGCCCTGCTCTTCTTTAGACCAGTTCCCTTGAAATTTAGTTATTATAACATTAGTATTCTGCACAGGGCCCTTGTTCCAAGTTACCTTGCTCTTCCTCATTTGGGCTTCAATAACCTTCTCTTGAAATCTAGCCTTCTCGACAGCTTGGCTCAATGTATAAGGGTTGAGCATTTTCACAGTGTTCCAAATTTTTTCCTTGAGCCCTTTCACAAAAAATTCTAATAAAAATTCTTCTGGAACAGTGGGTCTCCTGATTAATACTCAAGTCTTAAGTTTTTCAAACTTTTCTAGGTATTCATTAACTGTTCCCTTTTGTTCTAATTTTTTGAATTCACCAATTAAATTGAACTTACTATTATCTGCTTCAACAAATCTCCTACAGATCTCTTCGCAGAAATCCTTCCAAGATATAGTTTCATGGCTCATGTGATATGAGAAGAACCAAGCTTCAGCTTTGCCCACCAGATGAAGCACTGCAGCCTCCAGTTTTTGTTGAGGATCTAGAACATGATTATATTGGAAGTATCGTTCACACCTTCGCAGCCATGAGCAAGGATCAGATCCAACTCCATCAAAATAAGGAAATCCAAATCTGTAACTGAATTGACTTCTCCCATGTGAAGATTCTACTGCATCCCCATACCTGCTCCTAGCTCCAGAGTTTTTCAACTGTAATCCTTCTCGAGGACCACTGCCCAAGATTCCATCGTGGTTGGGAAGAAGCTTTTCCATTAGAAGATCCAGTTTACTACTCAGATCTTCAAATTTCTGATTCGTCGAAGCCATGTGTTCCTGTAGTTGATCCTCCACTCTTTTAATATTTTCTTCAGTAGATTTTGATCTAGTCACTGTAATTGTCATTGTTTTATGGCGAAGAAAGAGCTCTGATACCAATTGTAATAAACTTCAACAAATTGAAATTGAAACATAATTGAATTGCAGAAATCATGGGAAATTTTATTAGTTCAGCTAATGTATTACAATTTTGTGAAATGTAACTACAAACTAATAAAACTCTTGAATGGAATCCAGTGTTTGATTAATTGATTCTGTTGAGAATCTATTATTAATAGGAATTCTAGAATATTCATTAGTATATCTCCACCCTTGTATCTTATTAGAACTATTTATCTAAGCCACACAAATGCTCTTGGATGTTCCAGATGCAACCACGTCACCCTTCCCCTTCTTATCTCTAACCCTACTCTTATTCATTCATTTCTCAATTCCTCTTAGCCGCCAATAACCTTAGGTTCATTGCATGAAGCATTGAATGCAATACCAAATATAGAAGTAATTTTTCCTTTAGGGTAGAGCTAGTGGTGTTCTGCATAGTTCATAACTTTAAAGAAGGCCGTTGAAGAATTCTTCTATAGTAAATGGTGTAAAAGAATTACATACAATGGCATGATTTCTATTCTTAAGTATGTTGTGGTATAATGTTGTTATTTTTCTTATCTATTCTCTTTGAATTATGCTGTCAAATTCAGCCCAAGCCCAATTGACCTCACCAACCCGCTTAAGGTTGGGTTGGTTATTGACCCACCCATTTATTGAACTTAGCCCATCTTGACCTAACCCATCTCAACACATTTAAAGTTGAGCTAATTTGCCCAAATTGATCCATGAGTAAGTTTATCAAAATATCTTAGAATAATTTTATTTTTTATTTAATATTTTAAATATGACCATAACAAAAGCAAAAAAACCTTATTTAGTAATTATACAATTTATAAGAAAATAACACATATTAATTAAAGTTTAATAAAAGTTGGGCGGGTTGGGTTATGACCCGAATTTTAACCCATCTTGATCCAACCCATCTTAGCTCAAGTAACTTTTGGGCAGGTCATTTGACCCGCCCAATTATTGACTCAATCTATTTTGACCTGTGCAAAATTGACCCAACCCGCCCATTTGACACCCCTAGTATTGATGAAGCAGCTACTTTTCTGATCCAATATTGCAGTATATTTTTGTCTTGTAATTTCTTTGCTTTTTCTTCTTGCTGTAGTTACTCTGCACATCTAATAGCCTGTTTGGCCAAGCTGGAGAATTCAGCTTATTTTGAGAAGTGCTTTTTTCAAAAGTACTTTTGGAGAGAAGCAGTTTGTGTTTGGCTAATCAGTCTGAAAAACACTTTTGAGAAATAATTTGTGTTTGGCCAAGCTTTTTAGAAAGTGCTTTTAAGTGTCAAATTACGAATAAGGACATGAATAGATTTACTTAATAATTAATATTATAAGTAAATAAATAATCTAAAAATTTTGCTATTATATGCAATAATTAAAAAAATATTTTTATTTAAGTAAAATATGAAAATAAAATTAAAAAGTACTTAATTCTTTTAATATAAGTTAAATATATTAAAATTCCTTCAACAAATATAAAAAGAATTCACCCCTAAAGTCACTATATATCATAAAGTTTTCCTAAAAATAAGAAAAAATATTTATAAATTAATATCCTAAGTATTAGGTTTAAGGGTTATTTTGGTATATACTATATTTTGTTAGGGGTATTTTAGGTAAGAAGAAAAGTCAAAACTGCTTCTGCTTCTGCTTTTGGAAAGAAGCTACTTTTTTCTGCTTTTCTGAAACTGCTTCTGCTTCTTTCCAAAAATACTTTTTTTTTCCAAATAAACTTGGCCAAGCACCTCAAGTTAAGAAAAAAAAATGCTTTTGAAAAAAAAAATAATTCTAGTCTCCTAAGAAGCTTGGCCAAACAGGAATGCTTCGCTTGTGCAACTGTTGTTGCATCTATAGGTCTCCTATCGTACATAGCACGAGCACTAGCCATTTAGTAAATTTTTATATAATAAGTGAGAGTTCACAAATACGACGAAGGGTAGTTTCGATAATATATTTTGCTTTATGGGTAAATTGTGACTATGCCTTTAACCTTGAATGACATACACGTGTTCTCCTTGCTACAAAGTATAAATTGCAGGCACATCTTGTATTTGCCATTTGGGCTTTCTGATTAGTAATAATAATGTGAAATCAACTTAATTTCCTTTCTCTGGTCATCTCCATTCCAGTCGTTCTTCTTCTTCCGGTAGCTTGAGTTATTTTTTGGTGAGTTCTTATTCTTTTCGTTTATTTTCGTTCTATTGGGGGTTCTTTTTGCAATTTTCTGCTTTTTCTACACAGTTGAACTTTATGATTATCGTTTGAATACCAAGGGTGTGGTTACAAGAATAGTATAAGCTGAGTTAGTGAACTTTTATAGCTTTTCAGTCTTATGGCTTTCAGTTTGAGACATAAACTTTCTAATTATAAGAAAAAGGGAAATATAGAAATACTAAGAAAAAAGATTTCTATTTTTTTAATTAACCATGCAACCCATCACACATTCTCTTTGCTCCGTAGCATTTTCTTGACAAAAAATATTGGGGCTTGGCTGAAGTTCTTCTCTGTTAGTGTAATTGTATTTTATTATTAAAATAAATATCTATAATTCCCACTACTTCATGATGTAGAAAATGGCCATAACTCCTATAACTCCCACTATTCCATGAAATAGAAAATGGTCATAACTCTTTTGTAACTCTTTTCCCATGTTCTACCACTAATTATTCCATGTTCTCCATGATATCATAACTTATTACCCCACTTTCTTCCAATTTAATTCAAGGAAGAATTCTTACACCTATAAATAGGAGTCTTCCTTCCATATTCACTACTAAAAAAATTGAAATTAGTTACGAACGTCGTCGCTAATCTGTCGCTAAAATGCTCGTTGCTAGCAGAATCTTTTGATAATCCGTCGCTAATCCGTCGCTAAATGAGATTAGCGACGGATTTTTATGTTTAGCTACAGATTTTGTCCGTCGCTAAACCCTGGTTTTTTTAGTAGTGATTGTGGCATGAAAAAATAATTGTAGTGTCACGACCCGGATTTCCCACCATCGGGATCGTGATGACGCTTACTCGTAGTAGCTAGGCAAGCCAATTTACTCACCGTTTCCATAAACAAACCATCCTGTTTTCAATTTAATAGCATAAAATAATACTAACAATAGCTGCGGAAGTCTAATTTTATAAGTCTGAAATAAATATGAACTACTCAACAATATCCTCTACCCAAGATTTGGTGTCACAAGCTCACGAACCACTAAGAATAAACTACACATAATGGTCTGAAAGAAATATAACAACCGTCTGTCTCGAAACAATGAGACTACAATATAAATGAAAAGCATAAGAAGAGACGCCGGGCCTGCGGACGCCTGCAAGCTACCTCGGTTTCGTAGTAATGAAAATCCTGCTATCGAACTACTGTTGTTGCTGCTCAAAGCCTGGACCTGTGCAAAAACACACAGAAGTGTAGTATCAGCACAACCGACCCCATGTGCTGGTAAGTGCCTAGCCTAACCCCGGCGAAGTAGTGACGAGGCTAGACTGGACACCACATAAACCTGTGCAGTTATAA
>MU715401.1:132910-204788 GCA_026770625.1 Nicotiana glauca
CAGTTTAACAGAAAAATTCTTTTACTCAGGTTCTAGACCTCGGATTTCGACTCCGGGCACATGCCCGAGTCCCATATTTTTCTACGGACCTTCCGGGACCGTCCAATCTCGGGTTCGGGTCCGATTACCAAAAATGTTGACCAAAGTCAACTATAATCATATTAATATCAAAATTCTTCAAATTTTTCACAGAATTCACATATTCCAACACAGAAATTTTCCGGCTACGTGCCCGGACTGCGCACGCAAATCGAGGCAATATAAAATGAGGTTTTCAAGGCCTCGGAAGCACGGAACAGATGAGGAAAATAGGTGATGACCCTTTAGGTCGTCACATGTGAAGTGTTTCTATAAAAGTGAGGTTAAAGTTGTGAAAAAATAAGAAGAGATTTTTTTTTTACTTTTGTTGAAGGAAGGTGTTCATCTTGGTGGAACTTTGGACTTAACAACTTGTCCAGAGTTTGTTCGAGTCATACGACGTGATCGGGCTGTTGTATCCTGGGGGAGACAGGTCAAGAGGATTACTGCTGGATCAGTGAAAAGCTTTGCTGCAGTGGGCTTGAATCTACTTAAAGCGAGCGAGATATACACGCCTCAGCTTGAAGATATTTATTCATTTTATTTTATTTTCAGCTATAATTGTATTTTCACCAACAATTTTAAGGAGATTTAAATGGCTATAGTTGAAAAATCCGCGGATATCAAGCTGGGAGATCACAATAAGCCATTTCGTTTCAACGGTACTCATTTCAAGAGATGGAATGCTAAAGTACTTTTTTATTTGAGTCTTCTCAATGTTTCTTACGTTTTAACTGAGAAGAATCCTAGCAAAGTAGACAACTCCTCCATGAATGATGATGAGCTAATTGCCCTTCAAGAAAAAATTAAAAAATATAACGATGACTCATACAAGTGTCGGTATTATTTTCTTAATTATCTATCTGATAATTTTTGTGATTATTATGATAGAACTTACTCTACTGCCAAGAAAATTTGGAAAGCATTGCATAGTAAGTATGATACCGAGGAGGCAGGAGCGAAAATATATGTTGCTAGCAGGCTTTTTCGTTTTCAAATAGTGGACCAAAAATCTGTAGTACATCAAGCTCAAGACTTCATAATGATCGTTGGAGAGCTCAGATCCGAGGATATTAAAATTAGAGACAACCTTATTGTTTGTGGCATAATAGATAAACTATCCTTTCATAGAGGAAATTCAAAAAATTATGCGGCACAAGCAAAAAGAAACTTGGCATGAAAAAATAATTGTAGAGTATTTCTATGAAAGTGAGGTTAAAGTTGTGAAAAAAGAAGAAGAGATTTTTTTTACTTTTGTTGAAGGAAGGTGTTCATCTTGGTGGAATTTTGGACTCAACAACTTGTCCAGAGTTTGTTCGAGTCATACGACATGATCGGGCTGTTGTATCCTGGGGGAGACAGGTCAAGAGGATTACTGCTGGATCAGTGAAAAACTTCGCTGCAGTGGGCTTGAATCTTCTTAAAGAGAGCAAGATATCCGCGCCTCAGCTTGAAGATATTTATTCATTTTATTTTATTTTCAGCTGTAATTGTATTTTTGCCAACAATTTTAAGGAGATTCAAATGGCTACAATTGAAAAATCAATGGATATCAAGGTGGGAGATCTCAATAAGCCATTCCGTTTCAACGGTACTTATTTCAAGAGATGGAAGGGTAAAGTACTTTTTTATTTGAGTCTTCTCAATGTTTCTTACGTTTTAACTGAGAAGAATCCTAGAAAAGTAGACAACTCCTCCATGAATGATGATGAGCTAATTGCCCTTCAAGATAAAATTAGAAAATACAATGATGACTCATACAAGTGTCGGTATTATCTTCTTAATTATCTATCTAATAATTTTTATGATTATTATGATAGAACTTACTCTACTGGCAAGAAAATTTGGAAAGCATTGCAGAGTAAGTATGATACCGAGGAGGCAGGAGCAAAAATATATGCTGCTAGCAGGCTTTTTCGTTTTCAAATGGTGGACAACAAATCTGTAGTAGATCAAGCTCAAGACTTCATAATGATTTTTGGAGAGCTCAGATCCGAGGATATTAAAATTAGAGACAACCTTATTGTTTGTGGCATAGTAGATAAACTATCACCTTCATGGAGGAAATTTCAAAAAATTATGCGGCACAAACAAAAAGAAACTTCATTTGAGACGTTGATAATGCGGATTCGCATGGAAGAAGAAGCAAGAGGCCAAGATGCACTTATGCAATCAGAAGAGAGCACTCTACAACCCGTCACTAAAAAGATAAATTTAATTACTTCAAATAATATTACTTCTGAAACTCACAAAAATACTTCTTTGAAGTCGAAGAAGAAAACTTTTAAGAAAAATTATGGTAGACTTCTCAAGAAGAATAATGGTGCAAACAGCCAAACACAGAATCAACAAGTTCAAATTGCGAAACCATGCTTTGTCTGTGGCAAGAGTGGGCATATTACTCAATTTTGCAAATTTCGGAAACGTAGTCCTACACCACAGGCAAACGTGACCGAAGAGCCACTTGTGGCAGTGATGACAAACATTAACATGGTAGAAAATGTTGATGGATGGTGGGTTGATTCTGGAGCAAACCGTCATGTTTGCTATGATAGAGATTGGTTTAAAGTGTATACTCCATTTGAGGAGCCCAAAACCATCATGCTTGGTGATTCTCACACAACCCAGGCGCTTGAAAAGGGAGAGGTCGAGTTGAAGTTTACTTCAGGAAGAGTATTAACGTTGAAAGACATACTTTATACTCCTTCAATGAGAAAAAATTTGATGTCTAGTTTTCTTCTTAACAAGGCATGCTTCAAACAAATTATTGAAAGTGATCAATATGTAATAATAAAAAAGGGTATTTTTGTGGGTAAGGGGTATGCATGTGGTGGGATGTTCAAGTTGAATGTTGAGATGAATAAAACCACTTCAAGTTCTATTTCTATGTTGTCTTCTAATAATTTTTGGCATGCTCGTTTGTGTCATCTTAATAATCGTTATGTGGGAATCATGAGTAGTTTAGGATTAATCCCAATGATTAAAAAGAAATTTGAAAAATGTGAGGCTTGTAGTAAAGCCAAAATAACTAAAAGGCCTCATTTTCAAGTTGAAAGAAAATCTGAATTATTAGAATTAGTTCACACTGATATTTGTGAACTTGGAGGAATTTTAACCCGTGGAGGAAATAGATATTTTATCACTTTTATTGATGATTTCTCTAAATTCACATATGTTTATTTCATGAAAAATAAAAATGATGCGTTTGAAAATTTTAAAAATTATCTCCATGAGGTTGAAAATCAATTTGATAGAAAAATAAAAAGAATTAGAGGTGATAGAGTCAGTGAATATGAGTCTAATGAATTTAATTCTTTTGTGAGATCATTGAGAATAATTCATGAAACTACTCCACCTTATTCTCCAGCATCAAATGGTGTGGCTGAAAGAAAAAATTGAACTTTGGTAGAGTTAACTAATACCATGCTTATTGAGTTAAATGCACCTTTGAATTTGTGGGGTGAAGCTATTTTGACTGCATGTTATGTATTGAATATGGTGCCTCATAAGAAAACAAAGTTGACACCATTTGAGTTATGGAAAAATTACAAGCCAAATTTAGGTTATCTGAAAGTTTGGGGTTGTTTAGCTTATGTTAGGCTAACGGATCCTAAAATTTCAAAATTGGGTAAAAAAGTTACCACTTGTGCTTTTCTTGGTTATGTTTCTAATAGTACAGCCTGTAGATTTTTAAATCTAGAAGAGAATATAATTATAGAATCAGGTGATGCTATTTTTCATGAAAATAAATTTCCATATGAGTGTAGAAATAGTGGGGGTCGAAGAGATAAAGATAATTTTTTGTCTATGCCTAGTTCTTCGACTTCTATTTTGCAAAATGAAGAAAATGATGCTTTTGAGTTAAGAAGAAGCAAAAGAGCTAGAATAGAAAAAGATTTTGGTCCTGATTTTTATGTTTTTAATATTGAAAATGACCCTCTTACTTTAAAAAGAAGCTTTATTATCGCCTGATGTTATTTTCTGGAAAGATGCTATAAATGATGAAATAGTGTCACTAATTTCTAATAAAACTTGGAAGTTGGTTGATTTATCACCAGGTTGTAAAACAATTGGGTGCAAATGGGTCCTAAGAAACAAGTTAAAACCAGATGGATCAGCTGACAAGTATAAAGCTAGGTTAGTTGCTAAAGGTTTTAAGCAACTAGAAGGCCTAGAATTTTTTGATACCTTTTCTACGGTAACTAGAATTACATCCATTAGACTTTTAATTATTATTGCTGCAATTTTTGATTTGCATGTTCATCAAATGGATGTAAAAACTGTTTTTTTAAATGAGGACCTAAATGAAGAAATTTATATAGATCAACTTGAGGGTTTTATAGAAGCTGGCCAAGAAAGTAAAGTGTGTAAACTTACTAAATTCCTATATGGCTTGAAACAAATACCGAAGCAATGACATGAAAAGTTTGATTCCTGCATGATAGAAAATGGTTTTAAATCGAATGAATATGATAAGTGCATCTATCATAAGTCTTGGAATAATTCACATGTAATTGTTTGCCTCTATTTTGATGATTTGTTAATATTTGGCTCTAACATGAAAGTTATTAGAGAAACTAAAATCATGCTTAGTAGCCATTTTGACATGAAAGATTTAGGAGAGGCAAATTTCATTCTTGGAATGAAGATTACTAGAACATGTGATGGAATTTTCCTTGACCAGTCACATTATGTTGAGAAGATTTTGAAAAAATATAATCTTATTGATTGTAAGCATGTTGTAACCCCTTTTGATTCAAGTGTTCACTTATTTCCTGTACAAAGTGACAATGATATGATAAATCAAAAGGAATATGCTAGCTTAATTGGAAGCTTGAGATATGTGACTGATTTTACTCGACCTGATATTGCATACGCAGTAGGAGTACTTAACAGGTTTACAAGCAAGCCAGGTAAAGAACATTGACATGCTATAATAAGAGTTATGAGGTATTTACTTGGTACAAAAACCTATGGCTTATTTTATAAAAAATATCATGCTGTACTCGAAGGCTGTTCTGATGCAGATTGGAACACTTTATTTGGTGATTACCATTCTACTACAGGTTATATTTTTACTTTGGGAGGTGGTGCTATTTATTGGAAATCGAAAAAGCAAACAATAATTGCTAACTCTACCATGGAGGCTGAGCTAATTGCTTTAGCTTCAGCTAGTGAGGAAGCGAATTGGTTGCGAGATTTATTATTTCAAATTCCTTATTTTGAAAAACCAATTCCTCCTATTTTAATTCATTGTGATAGCACCGCTGCAATTGGTAGAATACAAAATCGTTATTACAACGGTAGATCCAGACATATAAGGAGAAAACATAGTACTATGAGATCATATTTGACAAGCGGTACCATTAATGTTGATTATGTTAAATCTTGTGATAATCTTGCAGATCCACTGACTAAAGCCTTAGCAAGAGAAAGGGTCTGGAGCACATCGAGGGGGATGGGATTGAAGCCCATAAGCTCATAAGTCATATTTGAGGAAAGCCAACCTGGGGACTAGAGATCCTATAACCAGGTTCAATGGGAAGAACGAATCATATGTTGGTTTGGTTTAAAATGCACTACTTTTATTATTATTCCATCCCTATGGTGTGAGTGCATTTATCCTGTAATGATTTTCGAGGTTGAGTTTTATTAACTCTTAATGTAAAAATCTGTAACTCGTATGAGTGGGGTGTTAGAGTTACAGGAGCACCCTCGACAGATTTCACCTATGTGAGTGTGGAAGTAGGTCGCTTCCTATGAGAATTGTGCTTGTTCTCAAAAACACTCATGAAAACCGGGATAGCACAAGGCCGTAATGTGTTGGATAATAAAGCTTATGTCAACACCTTGATTATTATGTGTAAGCAGTGATATTTAATTTCCTTAAAGCAGTCATAGTTCAAGTCTGAGACCACTACTGACTCTGGAGTAAAGATCGTTGTTTTGCTAAGTGGAGGTTCAATGCAGAGCAAACCTTCATTATGCATGATAGTCTCCCTTCAACTGGTAAACTCTCTTATATATTTTAATATTAAAATGAGTGGGGGAATATTAGTGTAATTGCATTTTATTATTAAAATAAATTTCTCTAGCTCCCACTACTCCATGATGTAGAAAATAGCCATAACTCCTATAAGTCTCACTACTTCATAAAGTAGAAAATGGTCATAACTCTTTTGTAACTCTTCTCCATGTTTTCCCACTAATTATCCCATGTTCTCTATGATATTATAACTTATTACCCCACTTTCTTCCAATTTAATTCAAGGAAGAATTCTTACACCTAAAAATAGGAGTCTTTCTTCCATATTGAGGCATGAAAAAATAATGGGAAAAGGGTCAAAATTATCCCTCTACTATTGTTTATTGGTTGCTTGTGCCACCTATTATACTTTTCGGCCATTCTCGTTCTTACCGTTAATAAAGTTTGCAAAATTACCCCTCTAATGTCCCTTCCACTGTGGCAGCTGACTCCATCAGTTTTATCCATGTCAGTTGCCATGTCATCGATCCCACCAAATTAAAACCCTGACATAAATGATCCCCCACCTCTCTATCCTTTCTCTCATCTTCTCTCCCTTACCTCATACCAAAATCGCCAGAAACCATGGCATTTGTCAATCACTAAAATCGCTGGAAGTTCATACATATTTGAGAGACCAAAAAATTTGTTATCACTAAAATGCAGTTTATGTTACTAACACAAACCTAGCAAGGCACCGAAACATCATTGTGATTTGAATTTTAACACCATAAGTATCTTCCCACTTAAACAAAGTACAGATTCTAGCACTATTTTGCAGTCATAAAGAAATTAAAAGTATTCAAATAACGAATAAGAAAGAACAAACAGAAGTACAAGAAAATGGTAATATCACTGCTCTGCCTCAACATCACTGCCAATTGATGTTGGTTAAAACAACAAAGAATAAATCACTTAACTATTCTACTTTAATAAGCTTGATAAACATGTTCAATCACTCACTGAAATTGTTCACTCGCTCACTCTCTTTAATAAGCTTGATAAACATCTAGAAAAAAGAATTTCGGACTGCAAAATGTGAGCCTAAAAGTTCTGTAGCAACTTGATGGTCTTGAATGGATGACCAGAAAATATTGGGTTATTATTATTTTTTTTCTTAAACATCCCATTTCAGATGTTGTTTTCCATCAAAGTTTTAGCTATAAAGTAAGCAATTAGACAATGGGGATCTTTCAGGGTGGTTTACCATCTTCGGCACGCAAGTGATTCTGATGGCAGAGCTGCGGTCGTCAGAGTGGACTGCACAACGATGTTCAAAAAATGGAAAAATCTCAGTTTTGTTAGATCCAACAAATTGCAAAGAAGAAGAAAAAAATAAGTAGAAGAAAATGAAGGAAGGGGGTAACGCAGTGGTGGTTTGGCCATTTTTTGGTCAAGATCTGGAGTGGATCTCGCCGGTTTTCATGGTGATTATAAAAATAAAGAGGGAAAACAATGAGAGAGAGTAGAGATAGTCAATGGTGATAGCTTTGTGATTTTTTAAGCGAATTTCACCGGTTCCATTTCCTTGTTGGTGGAACGGGATTGTTGTTTGGATGAAAAAACATGAAGAAAAAGAAGAAGAGAAGGGAGATGAAGAGGGGGCAGGTACAGTGAAGGTTAGTACCGCTGGAGGAATTTTCAGAGAAGAGGAATAGTTGTGTGGAAACTAGGCTGACTTGGCAGCTGATATGGAATAAATGGAATGGGTCAGCTGCCACATCGAGCATCTATTAGGGTTAGGGGTAATTTTATCAAGTTTGTTAACGTTAGGGTGGATTTTGGACGTAAAGTGAAACGGAGGATAAACGTGTACTATTCACAATAGTACAAGGATAATAATGGCCTTTTTTCCAAAAAATAATTGTAGAGTGTTTCTATAAAGTGAGGTTAAGGTTGTGAAAAAAGAAGAAGAGAATTTTTTTTTTTTTACTTTTGTTGAAGAAAGGTGTTCATCTTGGTGGAGCTTTAGACTCAATAACTTATCCAGAGTTTGCTCGAGTCATACGACGTGATCGGGCTGTTGTATCCTGGGGAAGACAGGTCAAGAGGATTACTGCTGGACCAGTGAAAAACTTTGCTGCAGTGGGCTTGAATCTCCTTAAAGAGAGTGGGATATCCGCGCCTCAGCCTGAAGATATTTCATTCATTTTATTTTATTTTAAGTTGTAATTGTATGTTCGCCAACATTCGCCAGTCCCTTTGCTACTAAAGTTTAATTTTTTATTTTGAATTCTTGAGTACAATCCTTTGGTCTTGACGTGTTTGATAAAACTCTTCAATGAATTTAGCTTTCTATTTGATTTCATATCATCCTCCAGATGTAAGAGAGGCAACAAAAAAAATGAACAGTGCATGCATAGACAAGAGGGGTTGCTCACCACTTCCAACCGAGAGGTTGTGAGTTCGAGTCTCCCCAAGAGCAAGGTGGGAAGTTCTTGGAGGGAAGGATGCCGGGGGTCCATTTGGAAACAGTCTCTCTATCCCAGGGTAGGGGTAAGGTCTGTGTACACACTACCCTCCCCAGACCCCACTAAGTGGGATTATACTGGGTGGTTGTTGTTGTTGTTGTTGTAGAGACGCAAATGTTTGACACTGTTTGCCCCTGTATTTTTTTAACCTTTTTCCTTTTTCTATTTTCACCACAGAGCAGGTGAAATTATGGATACAGAGCGGAAAATTGGAGGAGTTGTGGAGATGGTAAAGGGTTCGAGGTTTATTATGGGCGTGACATAGAACAAGATAATACTAGATTATTATTTTTTGGTTGCGAGTTACGTTGGGCACAATTTGATTTTCCATAGCAAAGACTTACGAACTCTAAGTTGTTCTTTCCTCAAAGATTCATTCTGCATTTTGTGATTTATTTACTTGGAATATAGTGGCTGCGCTATTTGAGTGACTCATTTTTGAAGTACAGGTACTCGAGGGGGAAAAGAGCGACATCTATGACTGTAAGAGGTAGTTTCTACATTTTTTTTTCTTCACATTGTTCGACTATCAATAGTTTTTTATGCTGTGTGTTTCTCTGTATAATATTCATGTTGTATGTTTCTCCCTGTAGTATTCATCCTATGTTTCTCTGTATAGTATTCGGCATTTGTTGTGCTAATAGCTTTATTCCTCTTAAAAGTCTTGTCGTTTTGTTCCTGCTGTTGTTACTTTTTTAATTCTAATATTATATGCTTAGTCAAAATTCTAAATTGTTGTACTTGATATTTCGTGTTATGTTGTAGGGATATGTGTAATTTACGAAAAAAATGTTTAGCCATTAATAAATTTTGACTTTAATAAATAACTTTGTGAAGCATGGGAAAACAGACGCCTAACAACAAAATAAAGGTGGATATTTAAAATTTGACTACGATTGCTTAAATTCTTTTTGGAGTTATCATACATATTGGCTGTAAATGAAGTAGAGGGATAAAATTATTCTTTATTTTCCAGCACTTTAAACAAGTTTTTTCCTCTTTGGTAACCAGTTGAAAGCCATCATGTTTAGGAACTTCCAACCTTACGAATCCTTATAGTTAGGTGTTGCTCAAACTTATTCCATAATTTTTTATATTTATTGCCAGAGATGAGAAAGCGACATTATAAGTGTGACTTATTTAGAGACTATAATTATTTCTATTTCTCATTCTTCTATGACCCATTGGTTTCATAGTACTTATATGCAAGGGAATTTAAGAAAGCTTCATCAATTAAATAGTTCCTTTTCCAAAATGATGTAATGAAAAATTGTGTATGGACTTACTGCTCTATTTTGGTATCGACACTACTTACATTGAAACTGGACAAAGACTTAAAGATGTGAATAAAGTCTTCTCTTGGATTCTCACCCTTTCTTGCATATGTTTAGTTTATGTTGCTAGATACCTAATTGGAACTTCCACTGTGGCTGATATAGGATGCGGACAGTGCAGGCGTCTACTTAAATTATAGATTTCGTGTTCCGAGGCCTTTAAAACCTCATTTTATTCCTCCTCGATTTGCGTGCGCAATCCGCACGTGTTTCCGGAAAGCTTATATGTGGAAAGTTGATGAAATAATAATTTTTGGCTTAAAAGGTTAATTTTAGTTGACTTCGGTCAATGTATTGAGCAACGGACCCGAATCCATATTTTGACGGTGCCGGTGCGTCTGTAGTAAAATATGAACCTGAGCGTATGCCCAGAATCGAATTTCGAAGTCCCTAACTCAAGATATGAATTTTTGATTAAAATTGAAAGATTGAAATTATAATGGTTTTAAAAATTTGGTTAATATTTGATCTTGTTGGTATCAGGTTCGTATTTTTGTTCCGGAGCCCAGTACAGGTTCGTGATGATATTTATACCTTATCTGTAAAATTTGGTGAGAAACTGAACTGATTTGACGTGATTCAGACGTCTGGTTGAGAAGTTAGAAATTTTAAAACTTTCTTGAAAATTTCATGCAATTTGGTGCTAACTTCATAGTTCTAGGTGTTATTTTGGCGATTTGATCATGCGAGCAGGTTCGTATGATGTTTTAAGACTTGTGTGTGTGTTCGTTTTGGAGCCCCGAGAGCTCGGTAAGTTTCAAATAGGTTTTGAGATGTTTTAGACTTAGAAGAATTTGATTTACTGTAGCACACAACATTTGCTGGTCTCCTTCTTCGCGTTCGCGAATCTTCTCTTGCGAACGCGAAGGGTAAGTTCGGAAGGGGTGATTTTTCCTTTACATGAACGCATAGACTGGGTCGCAAATGCGATCAGGCTATCGCGAACGTGAAGCATGGGACATGGGGGAGGGGAGAATAATTCATTGGCTAACGCGAAGGCTGGGGGGAGTATGCCTTTGAGAACGTGAAGGGTTACTCGCGAACGCGTATGCCAATAATGCCATAACTTCGCGATCGCGACAGGCCTCTTGCGAATGCTGTGATGACCAAAAAGGTCATCACTTGTTTTGAAAATAAATTCTGTGTTTTAAGGCCTTAAAACCTCCTTTCTATCTCACCTCGATTTGCATGCGCAGTCGGGGCGTGCATCCGAAAGCCATCATGTGAAAATCTGTGAAAAATAATAAATTTGCTTTTAAAATAAATTTAAGGTGACATTGGTCAATATTTTGGGTAAACGGACCCAGACCCGTGATTTGATAGCCCCGGAGGGTCCATAGGAAATTATGGGAATTGGACATATTCCCGGAATTGAATTCCGAGGTCCCGAGCCCGAGAAATAAATTTTTGAAGAAAATTGCTTTTCTGGAAATTAAAAGAGTTTTTGGAAATGAAAAAGATGTTGAAATCGATGGTATCGGGCCCGTATTTTGATTCCGGAGCACGGTATAAGTTGGAAGTAATAATTAAGTCGAGCCTGTAAGATTTGGTAAGAAATGGACTTGACATGACGTGAATCGGACCATCGGTGGTTAAA
This sequence comes from Nicotiana glauca, assembly GCA_026770625.1. Classification (NCBI taxonomy): domain Eukaryota; kingdom Viridiplantae; phylum Streptophyta; class Magnoliopsida; order Solanales; family Solanaceae; genus Nicotiana; species Nicotiana glauca. The sequence goes on from MU715401.1 coordinate 144,416, forward strand.
AATGAAACTTAAGAGTTCATGTGGTTTTCCTTTGATTTTGATGCTGAATTCATAATTATTGATGTTATTTTAATGATTTGATCGCACGAGCAAGTCCATATGATATTTTTGGACTTGCGTGCATGTTTGGTTTGGAGCCCCGATGGCTCGGGTGAGTTTAGGATAGGCCACGGAGTGAAGTTAGACTTGGAACATAACTGTTTAATGTTCAGATAAGTTGCAGGTCTCTGAACCAGACTTCGCGGTCCGCGGTGATTTCTCGCGACCGCGGTGGGGTCTCTTTGACCGCTGTGGGATTTATGCGGTCCACGGTGAGCAAGGCCAAGCCTTCGTGGCCGCGCTCGATATCTTACGGTCTGCAGTGGAGCTCCGCGGCCGCGGTCCTTTTTATGCGGTTTGCGGTGAGGGTATGAGAGGAGTATATAAACGGGACTCTTCAACTATTTTTCAAATTTCAATACCCTAAAACATAAGACGCGATTTTTCAAAAATTCTTTCTTCCCCAAAATACTGGTAAGTGATTTTTAACTCATCTCTTTCACTCCTTAACTTCTTCTTACAAGATTTCATCCTAAAATCTAGGGTTTTCATGGTGGAATTGAGTGTTTTTGGTAGAACTTAGAACTTTCAAATTTTGGGGGTTTGGACCTCGATTTGAGGTCCGATTTCAAACAAATTTTATAATTGAGTTCGTGGGTGAATGGGTAATCGGATTTTGATTCGAACTTCGAGTTCTGACCATGTGTGCTCGGGTTGATTTTTGACTTTTTGGGAAAAACTTTAGAAAACCTATTTTTATGCATTAGAATTGATTCATTTAGCATTTATTGATATAGTTAAGTAACTTGTGGCTAGATACAAGCGAATTGATGGTGGAATCAAGAGGTAAAACGGTAGTTGGGGCTTGAATTTTGTTTGTGGCATCGAGGTAAGTGTTTGGTCTAACCTTAGCTTGAGGGATTATGAGTGGTGTCCTATTTGCTATGTGTTAATTGTTGAGTACGATGTATAGGCATAGTGACGAGTATTTATACGTTGGTGTCAAGCATGCCCGTGAGTCTTATATTATGATTAATGTGACTCCGTTTCGTATTGTCCACGCTTATTATGATGATTTCTATTATTGAACAAGGCTTATGGAAGTATTATTGTCAATTGAACATTGAGGAGCGTTGGCTCAAGTTATAAAATGATTTGTGGAAATATTATTGGCAATTGTACATTGTAGAGTATTGGCTCAAGTTGCAAATTTAGTTGTGAAGTAAATGTGAAAAAGAGAAGAGGTTTATGATATTGTCTTCCTTGCTGGGATGTTATTACTTTTGATGGTATCTCCCTTGCCGGAATGTTATTGCTTTTGATATCGTTTCCCTTGCCGGGAAATAGTTGTTATACTATTGTTTCCTTGCCGGGATTTTATTGATTCCCTTGCCTTTATTGCTTTGTGATTGTTGTTTGGGTAAGGAAGAGTGTTAAAACACGCAGGGTGATACCGTGCTTGATATTTGTGAGAGAGTGTTAATGCATGAAGGGTGATTTTGTGCCACACTATGTATAATTTTCTGACATGATATGAGTGATAATGCACGAAGGATCATTCTGTGCCATGACAATGTGAGGTAAAAGCATGAAGGGTGATGCCGCGCCGATTATATTGATTCTTATGATGAGGACAAGAGTAAAAGCATGAAGGGTGATACCGTGCACTTGTCTTTGATTTTCTGATTCTTGTTGATAATTGAGTTATTGTGTACTTTACGGTTAATTATCGATTTTCTGTTGTTACTTTATTCCCCTGCAACATGTATTCCCCCTCTTATCTTTACCTGTACATTTCTGCCCCCCTTTATTTTCCGTTGTATATGATTTAACTGCACATGTTTATTTGATAGTTTGGTCCTAGCCTTGTCAATACTTCGTCGAGGTTAGGCTAGGCACTTACCAACACATGGGATCGATTATGCTGATACTATACTCTACACTATTTTGTGCAGATCCCGATACTGGAGCATACGGACCTTAGCTTGGGGTTGCTGCCTTCAGTCCAACATGCGACCCGAGGTAATCCTGCAGGCATCCGCAAGCCTTGGCGTCTCCTTCTATCTTTTCATTCTGTTTCTTGCATGTAATCCAGAGAGAGAGTTGTATAAATCTTTCGGACCCTTATTTGTAGTATTCTTAGACTATCTGTGATATTGTGACAATTGGCTTGCCTAGCTTCCACTAGTAGACGCTATCATGACTCCCGAAGGTGGGAAATCCGCGTTGTGACAAACGCGAAGAAAGCATGTCTAATGATTTTAAAATAGACTTTAAAATGGGACTTCTTCCCGAATTTTATATTTCATCACCGGAACTCGACTTAGGGCTATTTTTGAAGAGGGAACTCAATATCAAATCATAAGTTTGTGTTCTTTAACTCATTTCCTTTAACTTCGATCATCAACCGTTAGATTTTCTAGTCCTAAATCTTGTTCTTTCATGGTAGAATTAGAGATTTTTGGAAGAATTAGGGGTTTTTATAAATTTGGGAATTAGACCTTGATTTGGGGTTGGATTTCGGAACTAATTACATATTCGGGCTAGGGGTGAATGGGTGAATGAGTTTTGGTCCGAACCTCGAGTTTTGACCAAGCGGGTCCGGGTTCGATTTTTGACTTTTTGGGGGAAATGTTGGAAAACTTATAATTATGTATTGGAATTGATTTATTTAGTGATAATTGATGTTATTAAGTTAATTATGATTAGATACGAGTGGTTCGGAGGTAGAAACTAGAGGAAAAGCAATAACTGAGCAATAAGTGGCATGTGGATCGAGGTAAATACTGTGTCTAACTTTGACTCGAGGTATTAGGGATCCATGACTTAATTGCTTTGTGAAAATCCAAGTGTGTGGCGTATAGGTGAGTTGACGAGTACCTTTCCGCAGCAAATTTACCTATTTTGACTGTTCCCTTCCTGTCCTTAATATATTGTTCCATGCCTTAACTGCTACATATTTTATTGATATTTCCATGATATGTTGCTACTTGTTGGATATTGTTTTTGTTGTTAAAATTATTGGATATCACGTAGTTTCATTGTTTCATATTGTTGGTGTAAGCTGGTTATTTATGTTATTAGTACACTTGGATTGGTTTCATTGAGCAGTATAATTTGAGTGAAGTTTTATAATTGTACCGCTTTCTGCTTGTTTTAGTTGAGGTTTAAACACTATGGGGAGATTGAGTTAAATTGTTAAATTTCTGTTCTTATTGCGTAGTTGGTACTGATATGATGGGATCGAGTTGCACGCCGCAACAGGAGGAATAAAGGTGATATATTCAGGAGTAATAAGGGTGAATCGCTATTGTACGGTGGGATCGGGTTGCATCCCGCAACAAGAAGAATAAGGGTGGATTGATATGGAGTAATAAGGGTGAATGTTCATATTGTTACTGATTATATGGTGGGATCGGGATGCGCGCCATATCAGTTTATTGTTTATGTATCCTTCTTCTACTGTGAAGTTATTCTGTAGTTTTGTATCTCACTTAAGGATTGGTTATAGCTGGGTACTGATAAGATATTTGAGTTTCGTATTCATTATTGTTGCAAGTTACTGTTTCATTTTGTCCCGTACTTCTTTTTCGCTTTGTTACATACTATATACAGGTTATATTGTAATAGCCCCGCCGTAGCCTCATCACTACCTCATTGAGGTTAGGTTCGACACTTACCAGTACATGGGTTCGGTTGTACTGATACTACACTCTGTACTTTTTGTGCAGATTTCGGAGTAGGTAGTGGCTGATTGAGAGATTGACTGCAGGTTCACAGTTTGAAGATCCAAGGTAGTCCTGTTGGCATCCGCAGGACCTGGCGTCCCCTTCTACATGTCTACATTTCAATTTTTCTTTCTTTTCAAAATAGATGCAATTTATTTTAGACCGATATTTGTAGTAAATCATAGTATATTCGTGGATACACCGGATTTTGGATGGTAATAGCAATGTTATTGGTAATAGTGTATGGTAATAAATGGAAGGTAAAGGAAAATGTTCTGTTAAACACTAACATTAGATTGCCTAGCAAGTGTGATTTTGGGCGCCATCACGATCTCGTTGGTGGGAATTTCGGGTCGTGACAAGTTGGTATCAGAGCACTAGATTGCCTAGGTCTTACAATTCACAAAAAAAGCTAGGTAGAGTTTGAGTGATCGATGGGGAGACATCTCTGCTTATCCCTAGAGGCTACACAGTTTAGGAAATTTTACTTCTATTCTTCTCTATTGTGCGATTTGATCTCTCAATGATAATTTAACTCTCTACTCTTGTTCCTTCGCAGATGGTGAGAACACGTACTCTTCTTCCGCTGAGTAGCAACCAAAGCCCCTAGTGGAAGCTCCTATGAGGGGTAGAGAACAAGGCCGAGACCGTGCTAGAGGCCGAGACAAGGGCAAGGCTCAACCTAGAGCTCGAGCAGCAGCACTGGTGGCGGGGCCTAAGGTAGATTTTGATAAGGAGGCTCCATCCCAGACCGTTCCAGCAGGGCCAACTCAGGTTCCCGAGGGGTTCATCGCTACCTCGGTACTCAGGATGCTTTGGTCCGTCTAGTGGGCCTTACGGAGAGTGTTGCTCAGGCCGACACATTTCCTGTAGCACCAGCCATCTTTCAGGATGGGAAAGGAGCCTAGACTCCCGCAACTTGTAATCCAGAGCAAATGGCTCCCAAGTTTCAGAATCCAGCAGCTTAGCCAGTTAGGGTGGTTCTGCCAGGTGTTGCAGCACAGACCGACGATGGATCAGCTATGTCTTCTGAGGCTTTGTGGATATTGTATAGGTTTACTAAGCTTTTCACCACTCACTATGGTGGTACACCTTTAGAGGATCCCTGTCACACCTTCCTTTTTTACTACACCCCCGGAAGGGTATAATAAAGGGAGTTTTTCCAATTAAAGGACAATCGAAACATGATTATATTACTAAAAGATTCAGAGTCGCCACTTGGGAGATTTATGGTGTCCCAAGTCACCGATTCAAATCCCAAATCGAGGAAAAGATTGACTCTATATTACAGTCCGCGAACAAGAAATTCAGGTAACGAATCCTGTTAACCCGGGAGAAGGTATTAGGCATTCCCGAGTTCCGTGGTTCTAGCACGGTCGCTCAACTATTATAAATGGCCTATTATCTGATTTTAGCACATGTTTTAACCTATGGTGCAATTTTAACTTTAGACTCTTTAGTCATTTATAATAATATTGCAACACTGTTAAAACACGTCTTGAACCACGTCACATAAATGCACTCGCATTCTTCGATATATTTTAACATTTTTGAGATTTGGATTTGGGTCACATAAATGCGCACCTGAATTTTGGAAGGTAATGTTATTAAATGACGCACCTAAAGCAACTACGCGTTAGCAACTTTGCGAGGCCATGAAAATTCGCTAAATGACACACCTCGAATTCTAAGGATTGAATCAAACTTTATTAAACGAGAGCCATGCGATTGTTATTTTTGTTTGGCACGATGAACCCCGACTTATTTTAATCAACCAGTTTCTAAATTAAATTACGAGGGCCATACACCATGTGATCTAATTTTCTTATGCCGCACCTCAAATTCAATTTGGAAAGTCTAATTAGAAAAAGGGAAAATTTATCAAAAAGCTTTGGTTCTAAAATTGAACCTCTCTTAGATTAACAGATCCATCGGAGGAAGGATTCCTCCCGGGCTTGAGTCACTAACTCTACACATGAAAGGAAATAATGATTTCCAACTCAAGCCCAACCCTGAGCCCAAGTCCTTGGGACGGCTGGTAAACAATGAAAAAACAAGATTCCAGATCGAGTCCCCAAACTCTCAAATACTGAATTATTTAAAGAAGCAAACAAAATGAGTTCAATCCCAGATTTGTAAAAGCTAATTTGAGTCTGTTAGATCCTTACTGGTTCGACCACAAAACGAGCTAGGTTTTAGCAAATTGACACTCTGACTTCAAGACACTAATTAATTAACAAGCTTTCATGATAAACAAAAATAAGGACCTGTTTCCAATTATTATACGAAATATAACCTCATGACTTAACAACCTTTCAAATTACATTAGATCTGAAGACTCAACAACACCCAGTATTTATTACTACACAAAAATTATCAAAACAGAGTTCCCATAAGACTTTTGACCCACCATTTTATATTCCTATTAACAAGTGAATGTGACAACAAATGCAATCATCCAAACTCATGAGAAATAAATAAGTGCTGATTAAGATACAAAGAAGAGTCCTAATTGCATCTTTTAAAATGAGCTTCAAATGTTTATAATATGTCATTAGTTGACATACCACAAACAGGTAGCACAAACGAACTAGTCAAATGAACAAAAGAAAGCATAGCAGAGAGAGATAACTTGTAGAACACCTAATTAGCCATATTGGGCTTAAACTTAAGAAAATGAAGTCTAATGGAAGCTGGGGCCACTACACACAGGCTCAGACTAAGATTAACTACAAGGAACAATAAACTAATTTATAAAACCATAGAGACAAAGTAGTATAGTAAGACTCATAACAACAAGCTAAAAATCTAGTTTGAACTTAGAATTCCCATCTTTATTCATCAAGCCAAATCTTCACATGAGATGGAATGTAAAAGTATAATTCGAATTTGAAAACAATAAGCAGAAAATGAGGTATCAGCAGAGGATCAACCACAACAACAAAACCAATCCAGAAATAACCAAGGGAAAAACCAATTTTGAGCCAAATTCAAACCAGCAGAAGGATCAAATGATGCTCAGTAATCAAAATGCAACCAAAACTTGAACCAAACACTTGAAACCCAACAAAATTCAAATTATTTTAACCTCTGATTATTTAGGAATTGTTTCAGAAGTGAAAGCCTCAAGAATCTCAGAATTTTCTAATGGAACAGTAAAATATTTGTATTTTTTCAACCGTTTCAGAAATTCTCTCTTTTCTATCTCTTGGATCTGCCTTGAAAGGTAAGAAAAGGTGCCTTTATAGGCAAGGAAAGTAGGGTAAACAATAGATTTTAGTCTTTGCACTTTGCCCCTTTTGAATTTTTATTTTAGCTTAGGTATCCTTAATTAGTTTTAGAATTGCAAAACAGTCCCCAAGTCAGCTTCTAAGAAGCTTCCATTTCAATTATACAAATATTCCCTATCCCAAACTACCCAAATTACCCTTTTATAACCTTGTTTTTACTACAGGAAAGCAAACCAATATGGATCAATTTGACCCCGGGGTTCAAATCCCACAACTAGGCCTCGCAAAACCCTTATTGGATTTTTTTTCGTTTGTGATTTCCAGGCCTAATTTCAATCAGAGTTTCATGCAACTACTGAGCCAGGCAAAATTTTCCAAAAGAAAAATAATTCAAAGTTCTGGAAATCAAACATGACGAAGTAATACCACAAAACAAAGAAGTCAAAATGTGATCTACCCAACTTTAGAACTAATTCAACAATGAAAAATAAACTAAACAAATGGAGGTAACAGATGAAGCAGACGAGACTAAGTAGGAAACAACTTGGGACCAAACGAAGAAGAGGATAAAAAAAAGGAGATGAAGACAGACATACATAAATAACAAGAGAGTCAGAAAGGCGAATGACTAACCACAGAAAACGGGGAGTATTTAGCCAAAGAAGCAAAGAGGAATGACACGGCTTTGCCGGAGATGATTCATCGAAGCTTGAAACTCACCCTAATGAGCACCCCTAGTCGAGGATGTTCTGTTAAAGTGAGCTTCGAACCCCGATGAGTAAGAATCTTCAACCAAACTCCAACTCCAAAAATTAGGTCAAACTCAGATCCCAAATTTGAAGAGTTTCAGCCATATTCGAGGGGAATGGGGAAAGGATTTGGGAAGAGGGGCTCTTGATGGTCGTGTGGTGTAATTTTGGTGATGTTTAGGGGTGGCGCCGCCACCGAAAGTGATGAGGGCGGCACTAGGGCTTGCAGAGGAATGTGAGAGACAGGGATGAGTTTTAACTGACTATCACTGAATTGTTTCGGACAATTTTAATAAAAAATGGAGATGGGTTATGGACCGTTGTATGAAACAAAATAAAGGGCCCAGATTTGTCGCGCCCAAACAGTGTCGTTTGGTTGGAAGATGGGGCTGGACCGGGTTGGGGCGTGGAATTGGGCTGGGACGAGTTTCAGAGAAAGGGGAAAATGATTTGGGCTGAGGAAGTGAAGCTGAAGACTGGCCCAATTATTTCCTTTCATTTCTTTTCACAAATTCTTTTTGTTGCTTTTTTTTTCTTTTTCTTTTTCCAAAAATTAAAAATAAATAAAAATAGAAAAGAAAGAAAAATATAAATTAATTCCTAGAACCTAATTGCCGTAAAAATACTAATTAAACCTAAATGATAATTATTAAAATTAATTAACCAACAAATTAAAAGGAAAACTACTCAAAATTGAGGTTAAAACTAAAAAATTTAAAATAAACTATTTTTGTGATTTTTCTTTTTTAATTGCTGATTAATTCCTAAAATACAAAGTTAAATCCTAAATGCACATGCAACATATTTTTTGTATTTTTCATTAATAAAACAAAATTGACATGCACAGACAAATGCAAGCACTCGACAGAAAATACCACAAAGATTCACAAAATTGCAAATAATGAAAAAATTATTTTGCTTTGAATTTATGGGAGTAATTCATATAGGGGAAAAATCACGTGCTCACAGCTGCCCCTCTTTGCTAAAAAATACGAAGAGTTTTCGTGTAAAGATAAAGTGAGAGGATACGAGCGATTTTTGCCCGTTTGAATACTTCATGGGAAATATTTTTGAAAGATTTGACCGCACCCTACTTCTGAGGTTGCCTGCATATCCTTGGCTAAAATGAATGAGGTCAGTGTAGTTCGGGAATATTTGGTAGCTGGGACTACCATGAAGCTGTGATTTCATTGTTGTTGTTGCTGCTGATACTGCTTACTGAACCCATTATTACACCATGTCAAAAATAAAAAAAAGCTAGACTAAACTATGGTCTATGAATTACAAAACCTATCTATCTCTTCAGACTTGATCTTGCAGCTTTTCTTGCCATGCTGACTTGTATTCTTTCGATAAAATTCCTCTGTTGTCTACTTGAATTACAATCTGAGATATCTTCCTTTTCTTCAGGTGGATGCCGCCTGACTGCCAACTTGAACTACACTTTAAGATGCTTTCCCTTTCTCCAGGTGGATGCCTGACTGCCGAACTGTATTTTGAGATATTGCCCCTTTCTCCAGGTGGGCACCTGACTGCTGAATTTGAACTGTATTCCTTTGCTCTTCAAGCAGGCTCCTGGCTGCTGAACTCGAAATGTATTCCCGTTCTCTCCAGGCGGGCTCCTAACTGCTAGACTTGAATGTATTCCCATACTTTCAAGGTGGGCTCCTGATTGCTAAACTTGAATGCATTCCCATGCTTTCCAGGCGGGCTCCTGACTGCTAAACTTAAAATGTATTCCCATGCTTTCTAGGCGGGCTCCTGATTGCTGAACTTGAAAGGTATTCCCATGCTTTCCAGGCGGTCTCCTGACTGCTAAACTTGAATGTATTCCCATGCTTTCCAGGCGGGCTCCTGATTGCTAAACTTGAATATATTCCCATGCTTTCCAGGCGGGCCCCTGACTGCTAAACTTGAAATGTATTCTCATGCTTTCCAGGCAGACTCCTAATTGCTAAACTTGAAAGGTATTCCCATGCTTTTTAGGCGGGCTCTTGACTACTAAGCTTGAATGTATTCCCATGCTTTCCAGAAGGTCTCCTGATTGCCAAACTTGAATGTATTCCCATGCTTTCTAGGTGGGCTCCAGATTGCTAAACTTGAAATGTATTCTGACGCTTTTCAGGCGGGCTCCTGATTTCTAAACTTAAAATGTATTCCCATGCTTTCCAGGTGGGCTCCTGACTGCTAAACTTGAAATATATTCCCATGCTTTCCAGGCGGGCTCCTGACGGCTAAACTTGAAAGGTATTCCCATGCTTTCCAGGTAGGCTCCTGATTGCTGACCTTGAAAGGTATTCCCATGCTCTCCAGGCGGGCTCCTGACTGCTAAACTTGAAATGTATTCCCTTGTTCTCCAGGTGGGCTCCTGATTGCTAAACTTGAAATATATTCCCTTGTTCTCCAGGCGGGCTCCTGACTGCTAAACTTGAAATGTATCCCAATGCTTTCCAGGCGGGCTCCTGGTCGCTAAACTTGAAAGGTATTACCATGCTTTCCAGGCGGGCTCCTGACTGTTAAACTTGAATGTATTCCCATACTTTTCAGGCGGGCTCCTGACTGCTAAACTTGAAATGTATTCCCATGCTCTCTAGGCGTGCTCCTGACTGCTAGACTTGAATATATTCCCATGCTTTCCAGACAGGCTCCTGATTACTAAACTTGAATGTATTCCCATGCTTTCCAGGTTGGCTCTTTACTGCTAAACTTGAAATGTATTCCCATGCTTTTCAGGCGGGCTCCTGATTGCTGAACTTGAAAGGTTTTCCCATGCTTTCTAGGCGGGCTTCTGACTACTAAACTTGAATGTATTCTCATGCTTTCCAGGTGGGCTCCTGACTGCTAAACTTAAAAGGTATTCCCATGCTTTCCAGGCGGGCTCCTGACTGCTAAACTTGAATGTATTACCATGCTGTCTAGGCGGGCTCCTGATTGCTAAACTTGAATGTATTCCCATGCTTTCCAGGCGGGCTCCTTATTGCTAAACTTGAAATGTATTCCCATGCTTTCCAGGCGGGCTCCAGAATCCTAAACTTAAAATGTATTCGCATGCTTTCCAGGTTGGCTCCTGACTGCTAAACTTGAAATGCATTCCCATGCTTTCCAGGCGGGCTCTTGATTGCATGAACTTGAAAGGTATTCCCATGCTTTCTTGGCGGGCTCCTGACTGCTAAACTTGAAATGTATTCCGTTGTTCTCCAGGCGGGCTCCTGACTGCTGACTTGAAATGTATTCCCTTGTTCTCCGGGCGGGTTTCTGACTGCTAACTTGAAATGTATTCCCTTGTTCTCCAGGCGGGCTACTGACTGCTGAATTTGAACGTTTTCTCCCTGTTCTCCAAGCAGGTACCCGATTCCAACAAAAATAGAAAAAACAAAGGAAATTTTCTGCCCCAGTTTGGTAGCTGGGCACATAGGCGAGCGTTAAACCGAATCATTCTACCAACTGTTATTAAGAATTTGAAAGCTAAGTCCTATTATCTAGGGAGGTCCTGACAACTCTTAATTATACGACAATTATAAATCTAAATTATATCTTTTAAATGTGTGACTTCCTCTAAATCTGGTTATCTAATGGCAATCTTAAAACTAGGTTCCATTATTCAGGAGGGTCCTGAAAACTCCTAGTTGAATCCTACCTTATATTCCTTTGAACCCAACTTATATTCCTTTGGGTACATTTATGCTAGTTTTGCTACTTATGACTGTTTCGATTTTTAAACTAGGTCCCATTTTCCAGAAAGGTCCTGACAACTCCTAACTGAATTTTATCTTAAACAGGCAAACTTTGAAGCCAACTTATATTCCTTTGGGGTATATTTTTTCTAAACTATGCTACTCATGATTGTTTTAAAATTTAACTGGGTCCCATTTTCCAGGAGGGTCCTGAAAACTCCTAATCGGATTCTATCTCAAACATGCAAACTTTTAAGCCAACTTATATTCCTTTAGGGTACATTTACGCTAGATTATGCTACTCATTATTGTTTTGAACTTTAAAATAGGTCCCATTTTCCGGGAGGGTCCTGAGAAATTTAAATTAAGTCCCATTATCTTGGTGGGTCCTGGGAGTTCACGGTCAAACCTGTTTGGTGCTTGCTCTTCCCCTACGGAAAGTTCCTCCGAAACAAACAAAATTTTCTGCCCCTGTTTCAATCAAAGAAAAATCTTGTCAGTTTAACATGGTGGTTAGTTGATGGCATTCTTACTGAAGATGTTTCTGCTGCCGTGTTTTGCTTTGACCTGCTTCCCCGAACTGGCCCTGAACCGCTTGACTTTCTGACTGACTTTCAAATCCCATGACCTTTGATGATCCGAATGTTCTATACCCATACTGTTTTTTAAAATCTCTGAACCCTTTATCTGAACCTTCGCGTCTCCCATGACATTACCAAATCATTCCACCGATGCCTTATATCCCACTTTACATCATGCTATCTTTGGTATGTTCTGGCCATACTGTGCTTTGCAATTTTGGAAGCTGGTAGTGAGCTTTGAAATCCTTTCTTATTTGCTTTGAACAAAACTGACATTGAAACATCTTAGAAAAACAAACCCCAAAAGAAATGAAATGCAATGACCTTGAGAGTTAAGGATAAAGAAAATCCAAAACTGGACGACTTACTCAAAGGAAAAAGGAAGAGAGACTTATTTGAGTAGAACAACTGGTAATATTGGTCATGACATGCATTTCGGACTAATCGGCCCAATCTGTCCAGCCAATCAACTTTCAATTGCCATACTTTGTTGCCCCAGAATTCCGTAACCTGACTTCTTCACCCAAACCTTAACCTTGTTTATCCTGCGGTGCCCTGAAAGGTTTCCACCAACAGACCTCTCTCATTTGTTCACTTCTCAACTCACTTTCACCTTAAGGTTCCCGTGAGGGTTTTCACCAATAAGACTCTCATTTTTGATTTCTCTCAGCTCCCGTCGCCTAAAGATGCCCGTGAGGGTTTTCACCAATAAGACTCTTTTATTTTTCATTGCTTTTCCTGCTTGGACCGGAGTGTTGCCTGTGATATGAATCACCTCTTCCTGCTCGACTTGGCATTTTCAAAGACTGATCAGAAGGTCTTTCTTTGGACCGTAATGTGGGCTTTTGGACAAGGTTAGAAAGAATGGGTATTAAAGGCTCAAAACAATTCAAATGGGTTTAAAATTACAACTTTTGGAATCAAATTTCTTACAACAACCGCAACTTCTGCCCCAGTTTCTTGCTTGGGGACTTTTGGATTTTTATCTTGATGGGACCGAACCGTGAGGTTGCCTACGTATCCTTAAAAGGAATCATGTCGAACGTAGTTCATGTCATAGAAATTAACTTGTTATTGTGATTTTTCCTTTCTTTTTCTTCCATTTTATCTTCTTTTCTTTTCTTTCATCCTTTTGCCTTTTTCTTTTTTTTCTTTTTGTCTCTCTTTTTTTCCTTTTTCTTTTTCTTTTTCTACTCTTTTTCTTTTCTTCTTCTTTTTTCATTTTCGTTTTTCTTTTCTCTCTTTTCCTTTACTTATCCTCTACGCTTGCATTTCTGAACTTTGCTACTGATTCCAAAAGAGGGATATGAAAGAAAATAAATAAGGCTCAAAGGGGTAACAAAGGATAAAGTATTTAGATAGCTAAACAAAATGTCCTCGTAATTCCATTCTCCAAAACATGCCGAGTACAAACAAATGCAATTAAACCAAAGAAAATCAACTATAATATCTCTTGACCGCATCAGAATTGATGGCCATTTCTACACACTTGCCTTGTATGTCTGTTAAATACAAAGCACCATTGAACAACACTCTCGTCATGATGAACGACCCCTACCAATTTTGGGTGAACTTGCCTTTGGCCTCAGCCTGATGAGGAAGGATACGTCTCAACACTTGCTGACCCACTTCGAACTTTCATAGACGCACCTTCTTATTATATGCTCTTGCCGTTCTCTGTTGATACAATTGACCATAACACACTGCTGCCAATATTTTCTCATCGATCATTCTCAATTGCTCCAGGTGGGTTTTGACCCATTCATCATCATCAATTTCGGCTTTTGCAACAATCCGAAGGGATGGGATTTCCACTTCTGCGGGTATTATTGCTTCGGTACCATACACCAACAAATAAGGAGTTGCCCCTACTGAAGTACGAGTAGTAGTGCGATATCCCAACAATGCAAAAGGTAGCTTTTCATGCCACTATCTAGAATCCTCCACCATTTTTCGGAGTATCTTCTTTATATTCTTGTTTGCCACCTCAACTGCTCCGTTTGCCTTGGGGCGGTAAGGGTGGAATTACGATGTGTAATCCCGAACTGCTGACATAACTCTTTCATCAGATGACTATTGAGATTAGCCCCATTGTCTGTAATGATCACCTTTGGTATCCCAAATCGACAAAATTATATTTGAGTGCACAAAATCAACCACCGTTTTCTTGGTTACAGACTTGAACATTTTGGCCTCAACCTACTTAGTGAAATAGTCAATGGCCACCAAAATAAACCTGTGCCCATTTGATGCTGCTGGCTCAATTGGCCCAATGACATCCATGCCCCACGCAACGAAGGGCCATGGTATGGACATTGTGTGCAATTCCAATGGTGGAGAGTGAATCAAATCTCCATGCACTTGACACTGATGATATTTGTGCACAAAACTGATACAATCTCGCTCCATAGTGAGCCAATAATAACATGCTCGGAGAATATTCTTTGCTAACGCGTACCCACTCATGTGTGGTCCACAAACTCCCGTATGTACTTCGGTCATGATAGTTGTGGCCTGTCTAGCATCTATGCATCTCAACAACCTAAGATCCGGAGTTCTTTTGTACAATACCTCTCCACTGAAGAAAAATCCACTTGCCAACCATCGAATTGTTCTCTTTTGATCACCTGTGGCCTGTACCGGATACACCCCCATCCTAATATATTCTTTGATATCATGAAACCATGGCTCACCATCAAGTTCCTCTTCTACCACATTACAATAAACATGCTGATCGTGGACCTAAATCTGCAAAGGGTCCACATAAGCCTTATCTTGATGATGCAACATTGACACCAAAGTGGCCAAAGCATCGGCAACCTCATTATGAATCCTTGGAATATGCCTGAACTCTATTGATTGAAACCGTTGGCAAAGATCATGCAAACATTATCGGTATGGTATGAGCTTCAAATCCCGTGTTTCCCATTCTTCTTGAATCTGGTGTACCAGAAGGTCCGAGTCACCCATGACCAAGACTTCCTGGACACCCATATCTACAACTAACCTCAAACCCAAGATACATGCTTCATACTCGGCCATGTTATTAGTACAATAGAAATGAAGCTGAGCCGTGACAAGCTAGTGTTGCCCTATTTCAGAAATGAGTACCGCTCCTATCCCAACGCCTTTCATATTAGCAGTCCTATCAAAGAAAAGTTTCCATCCTGGCTTCTCAAGTTATTCCAACTCATCAACATGCATTACCTCTTCATCAAGGAAGTATGTCCTCAAAGGTTCATATTCTTCATCTACTAGGTTCTCAGCCAAATGGTCAGCCAATTCCTGTGCTTTCATTGCAGTCTGGGTCACATAGACTATGTCAAATTCTATGAGCAAGATCTGCCACTTTGAAAGCCTCCATGTGGGCATAGGCTTCTGAAAGATATACCTCAAAGGATCCAACCGAGAGATGAGGTAAGTAGTATAAGATGACAAGTAATGTTTCAACTTCTGTGCTACCCAAGTCAGGGTGCAACACGTCCTCTCAAGTTGAGTATACTTAACCTCGTAAGATGTGAACTTCTGGCTGAGATAATATATGGCCTACTCTTTCCTGCTGGTGATGCCATGCTGACCCAACACACATCTAAATGAATTATATAAAACCGTCAAATACAGAATCAAAGGCCTCCCTGGTTTTGGCGGGACCAACACCGGTGGGTTTGACAAATACCCCTTTATCTTATCAAATGCTTCTTGACACTCGTCTGTCCACTTGACCGCAACATCCTTCTTTAACAACTTGAAGATAGGATAACACGTTGTCGTAAGCTGAGCAATAAACCTGCTGATGTAATTCAACCTCCCCAACAAACTCATCACCTCAGTCTTGTTCCTCGGAGGTGGCAATTCTTGTATGGCTTTGATCTTTGATGGGTCCAATTCAATACCTCGACGACTGACTATAAATCCCAACAATTTTCCTGATAAAACACCGAAAATGCACTTTGCAGGATTGAGCTTAAGATTGTACCTGCAAAGCCTTTGGAAGAACTTTCTCAGATCCTTGACGTGGTCAGATTGCTTCCTGGACTATACAATTACATCATCTACATAGACCTCGATCTTCCGGTGTATCATGTCATGGAATATGGTTGTCATTGCCCTCATGTAGGTTGCCCCAGCATTTTTCAAATCAAATGGCATGACCCGATAGCAGTACGTTCCCTATAACATGATGAATGCCGTCTTTTCTGCATCTTCCTCATCCGTTAAGATCTGGTTATAGCCGGCATAACAATCCACAAAAGAACCAGTATCATGTTTTGCACAATTATCAATCAATATGTGGAT
Organism: Nicotiana glauca; assembly: GCA_026770625.1. Classification (NCBI taxonomy): domain Eukaryota; kingdom Viridiplantae; phylum Streptophyta; class Magnoliopsida; order Solanales; family Solanaceae; genus Nicotiana; species Nicotiana glauca. The sequence goes on from MU715401.1 coordinate 160,713, forward strand.
GTTTGGCAGTGGAAGTTATCCTTTGGACTCGCCTTATTGAGATCACGCTAATCAATGCACACCCTGATCTGTCCATCCTTCTTTGGCACCGGTACAACGTCGGCTAACCAAGTGGGATACCGCGTGACCCGACTGACCTTTGCATCAAAATACTTGGTGACCTCTTCTTTGATCTTCACACTCATATCAGTTTTAAATTTCCTCAGCTTCTGCTTGATAGGGGAAATGTCGGGTCAGTAGGCAATTTGTGAACCACCAAGTCAGTGCTTAGACCCGGCATGTCGTCATATGACCATGCAAAAACATCTTTGTACTCGAACAATACTTTAATTATCTCCTCTCTGAGTTGTGGTTCAAGATGGACACTTATTTTAGTTTTTTGGACATTATCTTGATCCCCTAAGTTGATTGCTTCTGTATCATTCAGGTTAGGTTTGGATTTTTCTTCAAAATGTCTTAATTCTTTACTGATCTCTTCAAAAGCCTCATCATCATCATATTCCACTTCATCATCACACTCAATTCTTGTATTATTATTTTAGAATTAGATTGGCATTTAAGATTGGATCGAAGATTCCTCATGCATGTCATGTCTCTGAAACCAGCATAAAAAGGACTGTACAAGAAAGAAAAGAAAAAGAAAAATAAAAACTATCAGGAATGAAAAAGAAGGGAAATTGCATTTCATTGAAATTTAAAGATAACAAGGTTTAACACATCCAAACGGACGGAGCATAGAATCTGAATTACAACCCTGGAAATAATCCAGATTAAACTGAAAGAACAAAGCTGACTACCAAGACTCCCTTCGAGTAGGAAGAGGAGTAGCTTCCCAATTGTTGATCTTTGCACTGGGTCCCACAAATCGCACATCCGCCTTGCTCGAACTTTCTCAAGCTTCCAACATATTCACATCGTTGAACAACCTCTCGAACCCCTTATCCAAATCTCCATCAACATTGATCAATGAATTAGGAACTGTTAGTACGGGGCGCTTTCTGGCACTAGGCCTGACAAATGATCTGGACAGCCGTGGGATGGGCTTTGGAAGGACCCACGCCCTCTGCTTCAGCTTTCTGGCTCTTCTTACATCCGCAGCTGTGGGCTTAAATCCTAAACCAAAGGTATCCAAGTTTTTGGGAAGAGACACTGGCTGTACGATGCCTTGCAGAGAAGCACCCAAACATTTGCCAGGTACGAAGCCATTCTTTAACATCTCCGAGGCCGCTATGACTGATGTGGACGTTACTTTAGGAACTGTAATGCTTTTCCCCTCTGGGATCTTCTCAACTGATAGTGTGTCAAAGACCTGATAGACCCACGGACCTTTGTCGTCTTCAACTTAGATGAAAGGTATAATGGCATCACTCAGGGCACACAAATTATCCTCGCCGTGCACCATAATTTCCTGTCTCCCATTCAAATTTAACCATTTGGTGCAGGGTAGATGGCACTGCCTTGGCGGCATGAATCAAGGGTCGACCTATCAAAAAATTGTAAGAAACTGCCACATCCAGCACTTGGAATTCCATATTAAATTCAACTGGCCCTATTGTCAGCTCCAACACTATGTCCGTGACTGAATCTTTCCCTCCACCGTTGAACCCCTGAACACAAATATTGTTCTTGTGAATATTTTCATTATCCACCTTCAATTTGTCCAGGGTGGAGAGAGGGAAAATATTGGTGCTGGATCCCTTATCAATCAGTACTTGAGTAACCACGGAATCTTCGAACTTCACCGTAAGATAAAGGGCTCTGTTATGCTCTGTACCCTCAATGGGCAATTCATCATCAAAAAAGGTGACTCTATTTGCCTCAAAAATCTTGTTTGCTATCTTTTCCAAATAGTTTACAGAGATCTTGTCAGGAACATAGGCCTCGTTCAAGATTTTAATCAACGCCCAGCGGTGCTCGTCCGAATGGATTAATAATCAGAGAAATGAGATTTGAGCAGGGTTGTTCCTCAACTGCTCTACAATAGAATAGTCATGCACATTCATCTTCCTCAAGAACTCTTCTGCTTCTTCTTCGGTCACAACTTTCTTTACTGACACTGGGTTATCTTTGGAGGATTTGGCTTTTCTTTACTCCTCGAGGGAAAAGCATCTCCCCGAGCGAGTTGGACCATGGGTCTCACAAACTTCTTCTTTAACCTCTTTCTCTTTGTAAGTCACTGTCATTCGGCCATAATTCCAAGGAACGACCTTGCTGTTGACTATTGGTAGCTGAGTTACTGGTTTGATAATGATCGGCTCTGTGCGATCACCTTCCACAACCACAACAGGCTTGTTTACTGCCCCTGGTACCACCACTTTTGCTTTTCCCTGTTTCACTGCAACACCGCTTGAGGACTTCTTCTCAACTGTCACAACTGCTTTACTATCTGTCCCTTTCAACTTGATCAATGACTTCCCACTAGTTGACTTTTCACTCGGCCTAACTTCACTGGACCTGATCATCATTAAAATTTGCGAGGTCTTCTTAGGCTCTCCTCCTTTGTGCACTATCTCAATCATATTGGTCTCATGATGGGCCGGCAACATATTCTGGTTAATATTGGGCACTTCCAGGGCTTGAACCTTGATCCGATGGGTATCAATGAGCTCTTGAATAGTTGTTTTCGATTTTCAGCATTTCTCTATGTCATGCCCCGGAGTCCCTTAACAATATTCACAACTCATCGAGTGGTCAAGATTTCTCGGAGGGAGGTTTGGCAAGTTAGGCTCAATCGGATTCAACATACCCAACTGTCTCACCCTGTGGAATAGACTGGTATATGATTCTCCCAATGGAGTGAAAGTCTTCTGCTTCTGCAACCTCTCATTCTTGAAGGCTTGATTTGGTCGGAAATCTGTTCCAGGGGGATTTCTGTAGGCTCTTGGGGGTGGATAGGTATTTTGTAGAGCTGGGTGGGTATTCTGTGGGGTTGGTGCATGCCATTGCACGTGGGCCAAGGATTGAGTGTATGTTTGAGCATGATGGACATAGAAGTGGGGTCTGGCAGTAGGTAGTAGTGTTGAGGTGGGCTATAGGGAGTGCGGAGGTAAGTTTGGGGATGAGGTCGAGGCTGGTTATAGTAAGGTGATGGGGCCCTGACAAGCTCTTGACTCAATCGTTGCAACGTCTTCTTTCTTCTTGTTTCCCAATACACCCCAGTGCCGCTTTGAGTGGTTTGGGTGGTCGCTTTAATTGCTGAATAACTCATGATTTTGTTGAACTTGAGTCCTTCCTCTACCATGCTTCCCATTTTACCACTTCATTGAAGGACTTCCCTACCACTGACACCAAATGACCGAAATAAGTGGGCTCTAGGACTTGCAAAAACAATCAACCATTTCACTCTCTTTCATCAGAGGGTCAACCCTCACTACTTGCTCTCTCCAACGGAAGCCATATTCTTTAAGACTCTCACCGGGCTTTTTCTCAATCTTGGTCAATGACAATCGATCCGAAATGATTTCAAGATTATACTGAAAATGACATGCGAATGCTTGGGTGAGGTCGTCCCATGTGTACCACCGACCATGATCTTATCGGGTGTACCATTCCAAAGCTGATCCACTTAAACTTTGACTGAAATACGCCATCAGTAATTCATCTCTCCCGCCTGCTCCTCTCATCTTGCTACAAAAACCTCTAAGATGTGCCACTGGATCACCATGCCCGTCGTACAAGTCAAATTTGGGCATCTTAAACCCTGATGGTAATTGAACATCCGGGAACAAACATAGGTCTTTATACGCCATGCTTACTTGACCACCTAGCCCCTGCATATTCCTCAAAGATTGCTCCAAGCTCTTGACTTTCCTAATCAGCTCCTCCTGCTCAGGATTCTTAGGAGGCTTCTCAGTTTCTGCCGAGAGATCAAAATGAGGAGTGTAAGAACATGGTTCTGGCACTTTGAAGGTAGGTTCTGGGGGATAATAGTGGTTTTCATGGGTCTTGAACAGAGGCTCACTGGAAGATCGGTGTAATGTAGCAGGTGGAGGTGCCATAAAAACAAGAGTGATTGGTGGAGGAGGGTACGAGACTTGTTTGGATGGTAGAGCGGGTAGTGTTTGGGAGGTGGTGCCATAGCATTTTTGGTAGGTGGGAAAGGCTGGAGATGAGTTCACAGTAGGAGGCTCCTGAGGTTGAGCCAATGGTGGGATATAAGCAGGGTTAGCGGGATAAACCGGTTGTAGATGCCCCTTTGACCAGGCCTGGTACATTTCAGCCATTTGTTTCTTTAACTTATGCATCTCTTCTTTCATTGCATTAACATCCAATTCATCCACCTCTCTTGACAGATCGACAATACTCGCATCTAGTTCCTTGTTGGCCATGTTCAGCTTGTCCTTGGACCAGGTGTTGTAGGAGTGAGGTGCCAGAATGCTAATTAACTAACCACCTGCCTGGACTCAATACATAAACAACAACTTGGTTAGCGGTTAGAGCTTTAACAGATTGGTTACCGCACATTTTAGGGACATGAATGCACCTAAACAGTTAACTGTTTCTATTATGCCTTTGGTCGGCTGCATATGTCATCCTGGATTTCCTTATTTCCATTTGCAATTTATTTTTTTTTCTTTGCTTTTCCTTCTTTTTCTTTTCTCATTATATCCTTTGCTTTCTCTTTGTTTTTTTCCTCTCATTCTTCCCTCTTGTTTTGCCGTTGTCTCCTTCTCTCGGTTTCTTATATTCTCTCTTTTTCTTAGCTTTTTCTCTCTTGTTTTTCCTCTTTTTCTTTGTCTTTCTTTTTTCCCCTTTTTTTATTTGGTTACGGTAGAATCCAATGGAGATTGCCTATGTATCATGACCCCACATGAATCAGACCAAGCATAGTTCTTGAGGACATAAATGAAAAATAAATAACAAAAATATTTTGGGATTTTCAATTTTTCATAAAGCAAATACTTGATTATAATGACTCGACAAACTCAAGACTCAAAAGCAACTAACAAACTCTGAAAAGATGAAAATACAGACTCAAAGAACTAATAGACTCGAACTTAACTGACAGACTTCACGAGGAGAAGAGTACAGACTCAAAAATATCACGAATACATTAATGCCTCGAAAACTCCTGGGACCCGCGAGGCATCTTTCGGCCTCGCCATGGGCCTATCTGTAAGATCCCCTTGGAGCCTTTCCAAATCACTCATTATTTTCTGCACAAATGTCATCACCGCTGCAAAGAAAGTGGTGCGGGTCATATCCTCACATGCTTGACACTTCACAACAATATAATCGACGATGGCCCTGATCTTCTCTCTGATACTACCCTTCTCTTGAAGCAGGCGCCCGACCTGCCGATTATGGGCTTCTAATACCTAAGTGTTGTAGAGATGTTGATTTTGTAGTTGTTGCACTTCTTCCTCCATCTGAGCCATAAGATCATAACAGTGTTCCCTTTCAGCTTTAAAATCCTTAGATTTTTTGATCATTTTGTTCTCGACAGTGATGACCCTATTCTTTAACCCCGAAACCTCATTGTCGTATTGCTCTTTTAACTGTCTAACCAGGCGTGCTCTTTCTTCCGCATTCTTAGCCAGTTATGTTCGAGCCCTGGCCAATTCATTCTCCGCTTTTTTCAAATCAAACCATAATCATCCACTTTCTGCCTAAGGCTCTTTATAAGCTTTTCATCCTTTGCACTCCTGGTAGGATTTTCGGCTGCTATTTTCATTTCTCGAATTTGGGCTCGTAAGGATTCATTTGATTTGGCTAGTTTCTTCTTTTCACCCTCATCGGTCGCGGCTTGCAAACTGAAACTGAAGGTCCCAGACCTGCTTTTCCAACTCTCCTATTTTGGCCTTATACTCTTTCTCCTTGGTCAACCAAGCCCACTGTTCTTGCGATGCCTCAACTAATTCTTGAATGTGAGGCTTTTTGGCTGGTCTTTCTGGTTCAGCTCTTGCAGTGTTCTTCTTTCTATACCAGGAAAGATGGGCAGGTGAGCCCTTACCTCTAGATAGGTCATGTACTCGATGGTTCGTTGTCAAATATTGGCACTCGTTCCAAATAGAACAAACTATTTCCTCATGAAATTGGCTGTTGGAGCTAACCTCGACCGCATGAATACTAAGATCTTCATCTGGATGCACTACCTGACACCTTCCAAATTGTCTCATCACACGGTATGGAGCATATGACTGAATGCCTCGAAGGCGCGTTAAAAGGAAGTAAGGACCAGTAGCGGGCATATACGCAATTTCTTCAACAGGAAGCCAATTTAATGTCCACTCTATTTGCCCTGCAGTGATGGAGCGAAGGTAGGATACCCAATCTCCAAGCCCCTCTGGCAACTTTAACCCTGAAATCCTTGTGCCAAACTCTTCAATACAACTTTTCTCAGTAGACCCATAACTCATATACTGAGGACGGTGACACAGGTGCTCGATCATCCACATCTGTAATAGCAGATTGCATCCCTCGAAGAAATCTGCCCCAGCTCTACAAGCTGTGAGAGATCGGTATATCTCAGATATTATCATAGGGGCAAGGGTGCTTTTGGCATTGGTAATCAAGACTTTAACGACTCCATCTACTCGCAAATCAATATTTCCATCTTTCCGGGGAAACACCACAGGGCCTAAGAAAGCTACCATGAAAACAAAACGCCTATGCTCATCCCATTTTGCTAGGTTCCCTTTGCTAAAAACTTGCTTTTCGGATTGTTGAATCCTCCTACATGCCCGTACCTCTGGTATATAAAACGTAGAGGGAAAAAACATCCTCCAACTCGGAATATGGGACTCCCTTACTTATTTTTAGCAAAATCCATGAATTTGTGAGAGTTAACGGCCGTTAGAGCGATCAAATACTTATGCCTTAGACCTTCAGTACTTCCCATATAGCCTGCTATCTCTTCCAAGGTGGGTGTGAGTTCAAAATTCGAGAAATACAAGACATTGTGAGCTTCAGCAAAAATAACATCATTATGATGTTTGCCCTAGGCATTATCTTCAGCAAACTGGTGAGACCTCCTAAATATAGCTTGACCTTATCTTACTCAGATTTACCCAAATCCCCCACCACATATGCAACTCCAAAGGGATCTTGTTCATAATTGTTACTGACAAACCTTGACCCGTGCTCATTCTTGCACGTTTATTAAAGTGATTTTAATTAAGAGAAAAACTTTGACACATTTTGATTCAAGAAAGATAACATCATTTTTCAAAAAGTTTATTTCAACTCAAGCCCAGTTTTTGCAAATACGGCCTTTCAACACTTTGGGGAAGAAGATTTTAAGGCTGTGCCTGTGGACTGACCAAAAAATTTAAAAAATGACCAAAGGTGACTGTTCTTGTAAAAATAGCCTTTCGGCGCCCTTTTAGGGACATTCGGCTATTTTGACAAAAATGGCATCACCTTACTTATAAAAAGTAATTTTTTTTTCTTTTTGGGCTAATTTTTTTTTTTTTAAAGTTGGACCCGATGAGGGTTGCCTATGTATCCCACGCCCTGTGAGAATCAAACTGGCGCAGTTCGGGCAAATAAAACGAAACCAACTATTTTTGAAAACAAAACCTTTTCCTTCTTTTTTTTTTCCTATTTTTCTCAAAAATTTGGCAAAGTTTCAGTACCATTTGGACATTGGTTTTTTTTCTTTCAAAACAGGTGTTTACCTCTCTGAACCCTCACACTGCTATTTTCTTTTTCAAACTTTTCCCTTTTATTCAAAAAGTCGATCAGCATGCAAATTCGGATCAAATAAATGCACAAGCAGGATGCACCAGGATGGTCTGTTGTTTTGGGTATACCTGTCCTAGACGCACCCAACCCCTGTGTTGAATCCCCTAAGTCAAATGCACATGATGCAGATAAGAGTTCCTACTAGGGATCCGGCATGAGGCTGAGTTATTCAAGGTTTAAAACCTGAGCTTATTTGTTCTAGACCTGGCTTACCCGAGTAGACAACTCGAGCTGAGGGGGGCTGCGTAACGGTAACCAAAAGATCCTCCGGCTTTGCAACTTGTCCGAGCCTCATCCTATTTTGGGATATGACACTAACAGAAAGATGTAACGACTAGCGTGCACTCCTCAGGAGAGAGAAAAGAGAAGTTTCATAGCAGTTTATGTATACAGTTTAGCTAATATCAAAGCGGTAAAAAGCAACAGTTTGTACATTAGTCCCAAACATGTAATAAAATCAGATAATAAAAAAAGCCAAATACAACAATTAATCCAAGCTCGAATTCCAAACCCTGAACCAGAAGTTCTGGGTTCTTGTCCTGAGCAGAGTCGCCAGAGCTGTCACACTTCCTTTTTTCACTACACCCCTGGAAAGGTAAAATAAAGGGAGTTTTTCCAATTAAAGGACAATCAAAATGGGATTATATTATTAAAAGATTCAGAGTCGCCACTTGGGAGATTTATGGTGTCCCAAGTCACCGGTTCAAATCCTGAATCGAGAAAAAGATTGACTCTGTATTACAGTCCGCGAACCAGAAATCCGGGTAAGGAATTCTGTTAACCCGAGAGAAGGTGTTAGGCATTCCCGAGTTCTGTGGTTCTAGCACGGTCGCTCAACTGTTATAGATGGCCTATTATCTGATTTTAGCACATGTTTTAACCTATGGTGCAATTTTAACTTTAGCCGCTTTTAGTCATTTTTAGGAATATTGCAACTCTGTTAAAACACTTCTTGAACCACGTCACCTAAACGCACCCGCATTCTTCGACACATTTTAACATTGTTGAGATTTGAATTTGGGTCACATAAATGCGCACTCGAATTTAGGAAGGTAATGTTATTAATTGACGCGCCTAAAGCAACTATGCATTAGCAACTTTGCGAGGGCCATGAAAATTCGCTAAATGGCACACCTCAAATTCCAAGGATTGAATCAAACTTAATTAAACGAGAGCCATGCGGTTGTTATTTTTGTTTGGCATGACGCACCCCGACTTATTTTAATCAACCAGTTTCTAAATTAAATTACGAGGGACATACACCATGTGATCTAATTTTCTTATGGTGCACCTCAAATGCAATTTGGAAAGTCTAATTAGAAAAAGGGAAAAATTATCAAAAAGCTTTGGTCCTAAAATTGAACCTCTCTTAGATTAACAGATCCATCAGAGGAAGGATTCCTCCTGGGCTTGAGTCACTAACTCTACACATGTAAGGAAATAACGATTTCCAACTCAAGCCCAAACCTGAGCCCAAGTCCATGGGACAGCTGGTAAACTGCGAAAAAACAAGATTCTAGATCGAGTCCCCAAACTCTCAAATACTGAATTATTTAAAGAAGCAAACAAAATGATTTCAATCCCAGATTCGTAAAAGCTAATTTGTGTCAGTTAGACCCTTACTGGTTCAACAACAAAAGGAGCTAGGCTTTAGCAAATTGATACTCTAACTTCGAGACACTAATTAATTAACAAGCTTTCATGATAAACAAAAATAAGGACCTATTTCCAATTCTTATACGAAATATAACCACATGACTTAACAACCTTTCAAATTACATTAGATCTGAAGACTCAACAACACCCATTATTCATTACTGCACAAGAATTATCAAAACAGAGTTCCCATAAGACTTTTGACCCACCATTTTATATTGCTATTAACAAGTGAATGTGAAAACAAATGCAATCATCCAAACTCATGTGAAATAAATAATTGCTGATTAAGATACAAAGAAGAGTCCTAATTGCATCTTTTAAAAATGAGCTTCAAATGTTTATAATATGTCATTAGTTGACATACCACAAACAGGGAGAACAAACGAACCAGTTAAATGAAGAAAAGAAAGCATAGCAGAGGGAGATAACTTGTAGAACACCAAATTAGCCATATTGAGCTTAAACTAAAGAAAATGAAATCTACTGGAAGCTGGGGCCACAACACACTGGCCCAGACTAAGATTAACTACCAGGAATAATAAACTAATCTATAAAACTATAGAGACAAAGTAGTACAGTAAGACTCATAATAGCAGGCTAAAAATCATGTTTGAACTTAGAATTCCCATATTTATTCATCAAGCCAAATCTTTACATGAGATGGAATGTAAAAGTGTACCTGGAATTTGAAAACAATAAGCAGAAAATGAGGTATCAGCAGAGGATCAACCAGAGCAACAAAACCAACACAGAAATAACCAAGGGAAAAACCAGTTTTGAGCCAAATTCAAATCAACAGAAGGATCAAATAATGATCAGTAATCAAAATGCAACCAAACTTGAACCAAACGCTTTAAACCCAACAAAATTCAAATCATTTTAACCTTTGATTATTCAGGAATTGTTTCAGAAATGAAAGCCTCAAGAATCTCAAAATTTTCTAATGGAATAGTAAAATGTTTGTATTTTTTCATCCATTTCAGAAATTCTCTCTTTTCTATCTCTTGGTTCTGCGTTGAAAGGCAAGAAAAGGTGCCTTTATAGGCAAGGAAAGTAGGGTAAACAACAGATTTTAGTCTTTGCACTTTTCCTCTTTTGAATTCTCGTTTTAGCTTTGGTAGCCTTAATTAGTTTTTAGAATTGCAAAATAGTCCCCAAGTCAGCTTCTAAGAAGCTTCCATTTCAGTTATACAAATATTCCCTATCCCAAACTACCCAAATTACCCTTTTATAACCCCATTTTTACTGCAAGAAACCAAACCAATATGGATCAATTTGACCCCGGGGTTCAAATCCCACAACTGGGCCTGGCAAAACCCTTATTGGATTTATTTTGTTTGTGATTTCCAGGCCGAATTTCAGCCATAGTTTCATGCAACTACTGGGCCAGGCAGAGAAATGCGGGTAAGCGACGAGGGAAATTGCTTCAACAAAACAAGTTTTTATTTCCAGAAAGATCCCCACCCTGAGGGATGAACCTCGCCAAATGATCTTGTCCAAAAGAAAAACAATTCAACTTTCTGAAAATCAAACAGGACGTAGTAATACCACAAAACAAAGAAGTCAAAATGTGATCTACCCAACTTTAGAACTAATTCAACAATGAAAAATAAACTAAAAAAATAGAGGTAATTGATGAAGCAGACAAAACGAAGTAGGAAACAACTCGGGACCAAACGAAGAAGAGGATAAAAAACAAAAAAAGGAGATGAAGACACACATAGATAAATAACAAGAGAGTAAGAAAGGCGAATGACTAACCACAGAAAACAGGGAGTATTTAGCCAAAGAAGCAAAGAGGAATGACATGGCTTTGCCCGAGATGCTTCATCGAAGCTTGAAACTCACCCTAATGAGCACCCCTAGTCGAGGATGTTCTATTAAAGTGAGCTTTGAACCCTGATGAGTAAGAATCTTTAACCAATCTCCAACTCTAAAATTAGGTCAAACTCAAATCCCAAATTCGAAGAGTTTTAGCCATATTCGAGGGGAATGGGGTAAGGATTTGGGAAGAGGGGCTCTTGGTGGTCACAGGGTGTAATTTTGGTGATGTTTAGGGGTGGCGCCGCCACCGGAAGTGATGAGGGCCGCGCTAGGGCTTGCAGAGGAATATGAGAGATAGGGATGAGTTTGAACTGACTATCTTTGAATTTTTTAGGAAAGTTTTAATAAAACATGGATATGGGCTATGGACCGTTGGATGACACAAAATGAAGGGCCCAGATTTGTCAAGCCAAACGACATCATTTGGTTGGAAGATGGGGCGGGACCAGGTTGGGGCGTGGAATTGGGTTGGGACGAGTTTCAGAGAAAGGGGAAAATGATTTGGGCTAAGGAAGTGAAGCTGAATACTGGCCCAATTATTTCCTTCTCATTTTAAAATCCTTTTTCCTTTCATTTCTTTTCACAAATTCTTTTTGTTACTTTTTTTTCTTTTCCAAAAATTAAAAATAAATAAAAATAGAAAAGAAAAAAAAATCTAAATTAATTCCTAGAACCTAATTGCCCTAAAACACTAATTAAACCTAAATAATAATTATCAAAATTAATTAACCAATAAATTAAAAGGAAAACTACTCAAAATCGAGGTTAAAACTAAAAAAATTAAAATAAACTATTTTTGTGATTTTTCTTTTTTAATTGCTGATTAATTCCTAAAATGCAAAGTTAAATCCTAAATGCACATACAATACATTTTTTGTATTTTTTATTGATTAAACAAAATTAACATGCACAGACAAAAGCAAGCACTCGACAGCAAAAGCCACAGAGATTCACAAAATTGCAAATAATGGAAAAATTATTTTGTTTTGATTTTATGGGAGTAATTAATATAGGTCAAATTCACGTGCTCACAATCCCCACGACTATCTGGACAGTTGTCACGGGGTATTACGGAACATTGGGATAGTGGAGACCAATGGGGTCGACTTTGTCGCCTTTTGTCTGTCAAGTTCTGCCAAGAAATGGTGGAGGGACTTTTGTTTGGCCAGACCAACTGGGTCGCCGGCACTTACTTGGGACCAGTTCTCTCAGCCATTTCTGGAGAAGTATCTTCCTATCACTCAGAGAGAGGACTATCGGAGGTAGTTCGAGCGCCTTTAGCAGGGTTCTATGACTATCACTCAATACGAGACTAGATTTTTTGATTTGGATCATCATGCTCTTCTTATACTTCCTACCGGGAGAGAGAGGGTGAGGAGGTTTATTGAGGGACTTTCTCGTCCTATTAGATTGCAGATAGCTAAGGAGATGGGGAGTGAGTGTTCTTTCCAGGATGCAGCCAATGTGGACAGACGAGTTGAGATAGTTCTAGCTCAAGGGAGTGGTCAGGGGTCTGACAAGAGGCTGCCTCACTCTGGTAGATTTAGTGGAGCCTCATCTAGAGTTCGAGGTACTTTTGATAAAGGCCATCCTCCCAGGCCGTTTCATTTAGCACTTCAGACATCCAGGGAGCTTCAGGGAGTCGTGGTCCTTATGTACCTACTTTAGGGTAGCTAACTTATAGTGCCCCACCAGCTCTTATACCTCCTTTTCAGATTTATTATCGCGGTTAGTCTACTCATCAGGTTCAGTCTCAGCTTCCACAGCCGCAGTATCAGGATGGATGTTTCGAGTGTGGTGATTATGGGCATATCCGGAGGCATGTCCAAGATTAGTGGTTGTTATATCACAGCAACAGGATTCTCGTTCCATGATCTCGGTATCGCCCGCTCAGCCAGCAAGTGGTAGGGGTCAGGGAGCTAGAGGTAGAGGTCAGGCTGCTAGAGGTAGAGGTCAGGCCGTTAGAGGTGGAGGCCAGCCAGCAGAAGACCTTCCCATGGATATGTTTCAGAGTGGTGGGGCCCAGCCCCGATGTTATGCTTTCCCAGCTAGGCCTCAGGCTGAGTCATCCGCTACTGTTATCACATGTACTGTTTCGGTTTGTAGTAGAGATACTTCAATTCTATTTGATCCAGGGTCTACATACTCCTATGTCTCATCTTATTTTGCTTCATATTTGGTTGTGCCTCGTGATTCTTTGAGTTCTCTCGTGTATGTGTCCATGCTGGCATGGAATTCTATTGTTGTAGATCATGTCTATCATTCTTGTGTAGTTATTATTGGGGGTCTTGATACTAGTGTAGATCTCCTACTTCTCGATATGGTTGATTTTGATGTTATTCTAGGGATGGATTGATTTTCACCTTATTATGCTATATTGGACTGTCACGCCAAGACTGTGACCTTAGCATTCCCAGGGTTGCCTCGATTACAGTTAAGGGGGACTCCTGATCATTCTACCATTATGGCCATCTCATATACGAATGCTCGACGTATGGTCGAGAAGGGGTATTTGGCTTATTTGGCTTATATCCGTAATTCTAGTGCGGAGGTTCCTTCCATGAATTCTGTACCAGTTGTTCGGGAGTTCCCAGAAGTATTTTTTGTAGACCTGCTGGGGATGTCACCCGATAGGGATATTGACTTTTGTATTGATTTGGCTCCAGGAACTCAACCCACTTCTATCTGCCATACCGCATGAGCCCGCTAAATTTGAAAGAATTGAAAGATCAGTTGCAAAATTTGCTTGATAAACGCTTTATTAGACCTAGTGTTTCTCCCTAGGGTGCGCCGGTATTGTTTGTAAAGAATAAGGATGGATCGATGAGGATGTTCATAGCCTATCAGCACTTGAACAAAGTCACCACAAGAACAAGTATCCATTATCGAGGATTGATGACTTATTTGATCTGGTTCAGGGTGGCAAGGTGTTTTCAAAGATCGATTTGAGGTCTGACTACCATCAGTTGAGAATTAGGGTATCTGATGTCCCTAAGATAACATTTCAGACTCGGTATGGGCATTATGAGTTTCTAGTAATGTTATTTAGGCTGACAAATTCCCCAGCAGCCTTTATGGATTTGATGAATCGGGTGTTCAAGCCCTATCTGGATTCCTTTGTGATTGTTTTTATTGATGATATCTTGATCTACTCCCGCTGTCAAGAGGAACATGATTAGCATCTTCGAATCGTACTTCAGATTTTGAGAGACAGCCAGTTATATGCTAAGTTTTTAAAAGTGTGGATTTTGGTTGAGTTCAGTTGTTTTCTTGGGTCATGTTGTATCAGCTGAGGGTATTCAAGTGAATCCTAAGACGATTGAGACCATTCAGAATTGGCCTAGACCAACTTCAGCGACAAAGATCTATAGTTTCTTAGGATTGGCGTGTTATTATCGTCGATTTGTGGAGGGATTTTCATCTATTGTAGCCCCATTGACCAGGTTGACCTAGAAGGGTACCCCGTTTAGATGGTAAGACAAGTGTGAGGGGAGCTTTCAAAAGCTTAAGACAGCTTTAACTACAGCGCTAGTGTTGGTGTTGCCCACCGGATCAGGGTCTTATACCGTATATTGTTATGCATCTCGTATTAGACTTGGTGCGGTATTGATGTAGGGTGGCAAGATTATTACATATGTTTTGCGATAGCTGAAGGTTCGCGAGAAGAATTATCTTGTTCATGATTCAGAGTTGGAAGCCATTGGTCATATGCTGAAGATTTGGAGGCACTATCTACATGGCGTGTCGTGTAAGATGTTCACGGATCATAAGAGTTTGCAGTATTTGTTCAAGTAGAAGGAAATCAATTTGAGGCAGAGAAAGTTGTTGGAGCTATTGAAAGACTATGATATCTCAATCTTGTATCATCCCGGGAAGGCCAATATGGTGGTCGATGCTTTGAGTAGGAAGTCATCTAGTATAGGCAACCTTGCATACATTCCAGTCGGTGAGAGACCGCTTGCATTAGATGTTCAAGCCTTGGACAATCAGTTGGTGAGGTTGGATGTTTCTGAGCCCAGTCAAGTTTTAGTTTGCACAGTTGCTCGGTCTTCTTTATTTGATCGCATCAGAGACCGGCAGTATGATGACTCTCATTTGCTTGTTCTTAGGGACATAGTGCAGCACGTTGATGCAGGTTATGGTTGGAGATAATGAAGTTTTGAGTATGCAGGGTCGTTTTGTGTGCCTAATGTGGATGGACTTTGTAAGTTTATTCTAGAGGAGGCTCACAATTCTCGATATTCTATTCATCTGGGCGACGCCAAGTTGTATGAGAACGTGCGGCAGCAATATTGGTGGAGGAGGATGAAGAAGGATATTGTTGCATATGTAGCTCGGTGTCTAAATTATCAGCAAGTAAAGTACGAGCATTAGAGACCTGGTGGTTTTCTTCAGAAGATAGAGATTTCTTAGTGGAAGTGGGAGCGTATCACTATGGATTTCGTTGTTGGACTTCCACAGACTCAGAGGAAGTTCGATGCATTTTGGGTTATTGTGGATAGACTGACCAAGTCAGCGTATTTCATTTCTATGGCATTTTTCTATTCTTCAGATCGATTGGCAGATATTTATATCTGTGAGATCGTTCGTCTTCATGGTATGTCCATGTCTATCATTTCTGATTAAGGTGCACAGTTTACCTCGCACTTCTGGGGGGCAGTACAACGTGGGTTAGGTACATGGGTCGAGTAAAGCACATCATTTCATCCTTAGATGGATGGACAGTCCGAGCGTACTATTCAAATCTTAGAGGATATGCTCCGTGCCTGTGTCATTGACTTTAGAGGTTCTTGGGATCAGTTCTTGCCGTTAGCGGATTAGCCTACAACAATAGTTATTAGTCGATTATCCAGATAGCTCCCTATAAGTCATTATATGGTAGACGGTGTCTATTGTAGGTTGGGTGATTTGAGCCATGGGAGGCTCGATTATTGGGTACAGACTTGGTACAGGATGTCTTAGATAAGGTCAAGATCATTCAGGATAGACTTCATACAGCTCAGTCCAGGCAGAAGAGTTATGTCGGCCATAAGGTTCGTGATATGGCATTCATGGTCGAAGAGAGAGTGTTGCTTTGGGTATGACCCATGAAGGGCGTAATGAGGTTTGTAAAGAAGGGAAAGTTAAGCCCTATATATATCGAGATTTTTGAGATCCTTGAGCGAGTGGGAGAGGTGGCCTACAGACTTGTGTTGTCACCGGGTTTATCAGCGGATCCATTGTTTTATGTGTCCATGCTTCAGAAGTATATCCATTCTACGTGTTAGATTTCAGCACTGTCCAGTTGGACAAGGATTTGACCTACGAGGAGCTGCTGGTAGCCATTTTAGATCGGCAGGTTCGTCAGTTGAGATCGAAAAGTTATCCTTTGGTTCGAGTGCAGTGGAGAGGTCAACCTGTAGAGGAAGCTACCTGGGAGTCCGAGTTCGATATGCAGAGCAGATATCCCCACCTTTTCACTAGCATAGGTACTTTTCTATGTCCTCGAGGACGAACAATTGTTTTAGAGGTGGATAATGTGATGATCCAAAAAGTCATCTTATGTTTTAAAACTCGATTCCATATTCCGAGGCCTCCAAAACATCATTTCCTCCCTACTCAATTTGCATGCACAGTCTGGGTGTGTTTTCGAAAAGTTTTTACATGGAAATTGATGAAATAATAATTTTTGGCCTAAAAAGTGATTTTAGTTGACTTCGATCAAAGTTTAAGTAAACATACCTAGACCCATATTTTGACAGTCCCGATGGGTCCGTAGTAAAATATGGGACCTGAGCGTATGCCGAGAATTGAATTCCGAGGTCCTTAGCTCAAAATATAAAATTTTTATCAAAATTGAAAGACTGAAATTATAATAGTTTTAAGAATTTGGTTAATATTTGATCTTGTTGTTATCGGGTCTGTACTTTGGTTTCGGAGCTCGGTACAGGTCCATTATGAATTTAACCTTATCTTTGAAATTTGGTGAGAAACGGAACTGATTTGACGTGATTCGGACGTCCGGTTAAGAAGTTAGAAGCTTTAAAACTTTCTTGATAATTCCATACAATTTGGTGCTGAATTCGTAGTTCTAGGTGTTCTTTTTTCGATTTGATCACGAAAGAAAGTTCTTATGATGTTTTAAGACTTGTTTACTTGTTCGGGTTGAAACCCCGAGGGCTCAGGTAAGTTTCGATAGGTTTCGGTATGTTTAGACTTAGAAGAATTTCATTTTCTGTAGCACACAACATTGGGACTATCAAATATCTGGAGTCCATAGACTGGGTAAGTTAGGTAGGGGTGATTTTTCCTTCATGAGAATGCATAGACTGGGCGGCAAACACGGAGCAATGTTGGTCTTAGCCCCCCGCAAACGTGACCAAGCTATCACGAACGTGAAGCATGGCACCTGGGGGAGGGGAAAATAACTCATTGCTAACGTGGCACTTGGCTCGCAAACGCGGAGGCTGGGGGAGTATGCCTTCGCAAATGCGAAGGGTTTCTAGCGAAAGTGACAGGCCTCTCGCGAACACGAAGAAGGCCTGTCCAATGAATTTAAATCAGACTTCAAAATGGGACTTCTTCCCTAATTTCATATTTTATCACTAGAACTCGACCTAGGGAAATTTTTGAAGAGGAATTCAACAACAAATCATAGGTTTGTGTTCTTTAACTCATTTCCTTCAACTTCCATCGTCACCCGTTAGATTTCTAGTCTTAAATCAAGTTCTTTCATGGTAAAATTATGGTTTTTTGGAAGAATTGGAGATTTAGACCTCGATTTGGGGTCGGATTCCGAAACTAATTACATATTCGGGCTCGGGGGTGAATGGGTTTTGCTCCGAAACTTGAGTTTTGACCAAGCAGGCCCGTTCTGCCACACCTCCTTTTTCCTCGCGTAGTCCGGGTTTTGACATTCATCGAAAACAACTCATTTCCTTTTGGGAATTGGGTATTTGAATTTGAAGAGTCACCACCTAACGGATTTAAGGTGCGTTATGGAACCTAAAGCAAGTAACTCATAAAACCAGTTTACATTACCAGAGATTTGGGTAAGGGATCGAAATTACCTTGAGGGGAAGGTGTTAGGCATCCTTCGCAGTCCACAACGTTGGGTCCCGACTGTTGCGCCCCCCTTTTTTCCCTATTTGCATCAAGAGATCAGGTTTATGATATTTTTGGGTATAGGGCAACTCGTTCCTTTTGGGAACTGGGTTTTACATTTGAAGAGTCGCCACCTATGATTTATGGTGAATTAGGTCACCTATAGGGTTCACTTCTAAGTTTGCTTGATACCCAGAGATAGGGTATGTGCTTGAAATTATCCTTAGGGAAAGGTGTTAGGCACCCCTTAGGATCCACTAGTGTGGTTCCCGGCCAAATAGTCCTTTGTGAATTTGGTGCAATTAACATGTAATCAGATAAGGCTCAAATAAGAGGGGATTTTAATACACAAATGTTGGAAAGTAAAATAAAGTTTGAAAGAGCAATCATTAAAAGGCTGATTTTTGATAAGAAGTTATAATGCTTTAAAGGAACAAAAAGAGAGGGGAAAGGGTCCTAGGTTTATTTATAATATGGATCATATCAATGCAATACCCAGTAACCTCTCCTCAAAATAGGGGCTACACGTGGTATTAGCACACCGGTCATCATATACATATCTTTCCTTCCTACTCCGTTAAGGTACTAAAGCGCGGATTGGTATCGACCACTATTGCATGCTATTATCCGTCCCATTCCTATCAGTCCTGGAGGCACTTAGAACTACTATTCCTAAATGGGAGGGATATTAGGCTGACTTTGAAGTTTCAAAGGTGAAAAGGCTAAGGCGACATACAAAACACATAGGATTGCACATTAAAAGGGGAAGTAGATAAAACACTGAAGGCTCATGTATACTGATCGCAGCCAAATCCACGCTACTACAAAGTACGAATGGTGGGTCGCAATAGCTTTTACCCGATATGACATTTGCCTAGTTGGGCAATTGACGGGTAATTTCCTTCTAAGGCTCGATTGACATGATTGGGGAAATATGTATAACCGTTGCAATTTTTTACCCACTCTCACACCTCTTGGTAGAGAGAGTGATTTTGCCCAATTGACTCTCTCAAGACCAAATAGGTAGGCAAATTAGCTCAAGTAACTAGGGTTCAAGTCGGGTAATTACTCTCTCGAGGTTTAACCCTTTAATTGGGACTATCAAATATCTTGAGTCCATCCCAATTCCTTGTTGGGTCAACTTTGGAGACTTAGGCTCTCTATTTCAAGAAGAACCAAAATCAACTTAGCACAAACCAGTGTTTGCAACTACCAATTCATAAATTAAACCATAAAATTGACCCAAATACAAACACCTATAGTCAATCTAACCTTAAATCACAACACCCATCAATTACCCATACTAGGGTTGAGACACAACCCTAGATAATGAGTTTAGCTACTCATGCTTGAACAACAAAATAGAGAAATAGATGAAGAAAAAGACATAATAATTAATTACTAAAGCAAAATACAAGAATCTATCGTTAAATCTAAGCTAAGATGCTAAAAATGGCTACAAATGATGTTCTCATGAGCGAAGCTGCGTTCTGGAATTAACTGATGACCTAAAAATGGTAAAATGTTCTATTTACACTAGGCTGGAAAAACTGGACAAAAATAACCCTGCAGGGTCAGTGCGGGCTGCCTGAAATGGACTGTGGTTGCACTAGGCTCTCTGAGTTCAATTTTGGGCTCTGCGAGCCGCGTAGAATGGGCCGCGACCGTGGAGGCAGTTGGCGCGGTCCACACAATCACTACCGCTGACTGCATGGCTTTGACTTGGCATAATTCCATCTCTCTGAATCTCTTATCCGCGGATCGCACAAAAAGGTAGTGCGGCCGCGAAGCCTTTACTTTGGACCGCTAAATTCATATCGCGGCCGCTTTCTCTGAAGCCCACTTTTATCAACTCTCTGAACCATCTAGTGCGGCCGCATTCGACTTTGCGCGGTCTGTGCTAGGCTTATTTGCCCTCAGTTTACTTGGTCTTTGATACTTGAGCAGGTTTTACTCCTTTTGAGCCGATCCTTGACATTTCCTCACTTTTTCGATCAAACATGCAATCAAGCACAACTTATGAGCCTTTTGGGACTATTTTGTAACAATTTATATTCAAAGCATAGGCAAGTAGGAGCATAAAACATGTTAAAATCCCTACTTACCAACTCTCGCAAACTTAAGCCTTTGCTTGTCCTCAAGCAAACAAAATAAGACCCACCCTTTAAGGGAAAATCCAAGTATTTCCAGCTATCCTAAGTAACCTCAACAAGCATCAATTGGGATAACCATTGCCCACAATACGAATGAATCATCAACAACATTTAAACTTTGAAAAACCATGGATCAAATGTGACACAAGAGCATCAAGAGTTGACTCATTACATCAAAGAACTCTCTCAATTACTTTGGTCGCTGTGGAACCCAAACTCACATATCCTCAACTTTCCCTAAGCAAACCTCACCTTTGAGAGCATTGACACACAAACCGAGGTTAATGGGAATTCACTCATCTCTCAAGAAGAATTTACAAGTCCGGTTCTAAGTACCATATGCTTGAACCCTCATGTAAGTATCCACTAATGCAAGCGTCATTCAATGAAGATCATATAGGGCTTTTGTGGAGTCAATGTGAAGGCTTTTGGGTAAGGGTAGGACATGTTTTTGTTCAAGTGGGTTCAATCTTCCCTTAAGCACTTCTTTTTTGATTCATTTGGCACAATTCTCTTGACTCTTTGAGTCATTCACTTCTTTCTAAGGGGTTAGAGAGACACATTGTAACTCTTTCTTTTGCGTTTCAAACCATTTCTCCTTTTTCAACTTTCCACGCCTTTCTTTCTTTGCTTTTCTTGAATCCCTTTGAGATCATTTTCACATTGGGCTTTCTTTTTGTCTTTTTCTTTTCTTTTCTTTTTCATTGCCTTCCTTTTCTTTGCTTTTGTACCTTTTACCACTTTGTTCCCTTTCTCGTCTCTCCCCCCAAACTTAGACTTTTGCCATTGCTCAAGGAAAGATCGGGTGCCAAGAGAGGGTATAATTTAGAACGGGTGTAGGCTTGTAGCATTGGTTATTGAAAGAAAAGGTTTAAGGCTCAAATGGGTTAGCTAGGGATTATATCATCGGTAGGATATGAAATTGTTCAACTATAATTTGGATTAAGGAGAGCCTATAATCACTTCTCAAGTCGAATTTCACTCAAAATTTTGCCTCAACAGACATTCTAGGCAAGTTATAGACCATTGGCTTGGGACTTGGACTCACAATTCAATTTTGTCACCACGCAAACTCAAGGATTGGTAAAGATATAGAGTCGGGGGCCCATAACAACCTTAGACATGATTGAGCACACAATAGTCCGAAAGACCACATGATGATTGTTTGGTCAACACAAGAGTCTCAAGATCGCTACTTTCACCATCCTAAACACAACCACTTGTCTTTGATTAAGGGATCAAAGGCAAATGTGTTAGGCCCAAGTGAAGCTTTGCTTGAAATACTCTTAACTATAAACTATCAAAAACAAGGAAAACAAAAACGGACTCAAACCCTTAAGAAGGTTGTCACGCCATATATCATTGGAAGAGCCACCCGATTCACACAATACTACACCTTTGGAAAGAACCGTGGCATTAATAAAACTAAAGGATTATCAAAAGCATAAAAAAAAAACAAAAAGCTACGAGCCTATATAAGAAGCTAAAAATAATTTTTTTTTACGACAAATAGAAAATAGAATGAATATGTACAAGCGGGGAATGAACATACAACAGGGGATGAATATATACAATAATGCAACTTTATATACAGACCAAAATGAAGATAAAAAGTACGATGAAAGTAACTAAATGTAAAGTTATATACAGACCAATAGAAAATTAAAAGAAAGCATAAACAAAATCAATCTATATATACAGTCATCCAATGGATAAAAGTAAGGCACACACCCTCAAATAAAAACTGGCATTATCCCCAATGCCACCTAAATAAAAAATAAGCATAAAAAGGTATAGGGAAAGGATATGAAGACTCCCTAAGCCGTGTCTGTCTACATGGGATCATCAATGGTCCTCGGGTCCTCTATATGCGCGGGAACCTCAGACTGGTTCCCGGTATCCTGCTGCTCAGCTACTAGGACTAAGGCCTGGACCTGGACAGGCTGTGACTCAGGTACATCCTGTGGCTGACTGAGGAAGCCTCCGGTGGGTTTGCCAGCTGGATGATGGCATCATCTGCTCTTGGGATCTTTCTCCTCTTCTTTGGAGGCCTCTGTACCTGCTCTGTATCTGGGGCTGTTATTAGAACTGCTGTTGGAGCTGGGTCCTCAAATAATAAATCTAAAGGCAGCTGGTCTGACTTTAGTCTATCCACATCTGCCCTCAACTCCTTCATGGACTCCCTGGAAGCCCGTGTCTTGCGCAACTTTTTGTGCTCCTTGGCAAGCTCCTTTAGAGCCTTGCCATGAGAATCCACTGCCTTTACCATGGCACTCTGGGTACTGAGGATCTTCTCCTGGTTTTCTAGAATCTTCTTCAAAGCCTCCTCAATGGACTGTGGGACCTGTGCTGGCTGTGGTGCCGACTAAGCCTAAATAGTAGAAGTCAAGGTGGACAACTTGGATGAAGTAGTATACATCCAGTTGTTCAGGCTTTAAAGTGCCTGGCTCAGCCGGTGGGCTGTGATAAGATAGGCGCGGGAAAATGGAATCTCCAGGCCAACTGAAGTAGAAGGGCCTGGAGGCACATTAGTAGAAGTGGAAGGTCCGAGAGGCATGGCAGCAACCGTGGAGGCAGGTTCAGTGGAGGCCTCTACCCCAACTGGCTCTTCAGATTAGCCAGTTGGAGCAGAAGTAGGGGGCTTGTAGTTCTTATCCTTGGGGTTGTCTTGCCCCCTCAGACTATACCATGAAAATGGAGCAACTGGCTTGGCCTTGACATCATACGGCTTCTGTTCCACCTCCAAGTCCCGGAAATACATAGAGAGGGTGTTGAGGAAAGCGTAGTTCCGGTTAGCTTCCGCACCCATAAGAGAGATGATGCGGGATATCACATTCCACATATTGATGGGGTATCCTGCCATGATCGATGCAACTAACACAACCCGTTGGATAGGAAGAGTCTCGTCATATGTAGTAGGGTCCAATCTACTGCAAACGAAGGTCTCCCAACCCTTATCTTCAAAGTTCAGGGTCCCTCTCAGTATTTTTACCCCTGCAGTCAACCACTCAGGAACGGTACCTGGGATTGCAAAGTACTGGCTAACCATGGATGGACCCCCTGACCCATCTCCAACTTCACCAAATATAGAGTCTCGTCCTCTTCATTGAAGCCCAATAGTCATTCACAGACTGCCCGTCGAACAACACCTTTTTGTTTCGAACCATGGTCACTTTGGAACCCTTGACGATGTGGGCCATATTATAATAGAATTCCCTTACCATATGTTCATTTGCATCAATACACTTTTCCAGAAATATCTCCCAACCCAGTCTAGCTCTAAATTGTTTCAGCACGTCATGGTTGTGGGGTAGCAAGTCTTTGATAATAAAACTCCTCTTCTATATCAAATGCCTCACCGGCTACCACTCTCTAAACTTATGGTAAGCCACTTGGCTCACAAATCTATCCTCCCAAACTTCGGTCTTCCTAATTTGGGAAACTCCCCCCACCTGAGGCTTACCACCCTCATCTCCGCCTGCACTCTCCCCAAAAAATAAAGCTGTAGGGGAGGTGGAGTCATCCCCACTACCGGTTGCTGACTCTTTAGATGAATCAAAAACTATATTAACCGGCCTTCGGATAGTGGGTGATACTGGAAGAGTATCATCGGTTAGTTGGAAGTTGGTGGTGATGTGAGTTAGTACTCAGTTTGAGGAGATGTCTTGGGATGGCATATACTCACTCCTCGAGGAATGGGAAACAGCTTTATCTGCAGCTTTTATCAACTTTCGGGTTTGTTTATGTTTTCCCGAGCTTGGGGAGTGAGTTTGACCACTCTCTTTCCTTTGCCCCCTCAGGAGGAACCACCTCTCCCGGGTTGTTGTGATCCTTTGCCACCTTGTTGTTTAACCATTGTATGCAAGCACACATATCTAACATTGTTAGTCTAAGCACAGGTAGTGAAATAGATGAAAAATGAATTGCAGAACAGAAGCCCAAAAGTTGTAGAAAAAGTTGCAAGAACAGGCCAATGCGGACCGCACAAAATGGTAGCGCGGCCGCACTGAGGCCACCGCAGACCGCACAGAAACGTCCGCAGTCCATATAAGTACAAGGTCCCCCAAACACACTCTCTGAATCTCACCACTGCGGCCTGCACAAAATGGTACCGCGACCGCGGTGGGCCAGTGCGGCCGCACTGGACTATGGATACCTCTCTGACTCTCATCACTGCGGTCTGCGGAAAGTGGTAATGCGGTTGCGGTGAGGCCACCGCGGATCACGCAGAAACGACCGCGATCCGCGGTGGATGTCCAAACTTGGCATTGAGTTAGGGTTTCCAATTTTTGCAAATTTGTTTAAGTTTTTTGCCTAACTTGTCCCTATTTAATTTATCCAGTTCAACCAGTTCACCAAACACACAAAATCCAATCAATTACACTAACCTAAGCTAACAAATTGATAAAAATGGGAAGAAAAAAAGCTATGGGTTACTGGTCATGAAAATAAAATTAAATTATAAAATTAAACAAAGAAAAATAGATGAAATGTTACCAGATGTGAAGATGGAATGCAAGATTTTAGTCCAGGTAAAGAGTTATGTGAAAGAGAAGATGAACAGTAACTTTTAGGGTTATAAGTGGTAAACTTTCAAAAAGTGTAACCGGTGACACCTGGGGTCTATTTATAGAAAAACAGTGGGACCCAGCCTTACCTACCAGCGCAGCCACTCAAAATGGACCGCGGACTGATCTGGATTTGTTTAGAAGAAGTTTGAGAAGGCAACCTCCGCGGTCCGCACAAAATAGACCGCGACCGCGGAGGTCCACCATGGACCACACTAAATGGGATACGGCTACGGTGGCAAACTTCAGAGAGTACCTCACTTGGCCTTCACCAGTGCGGACCGCACAAAGTGAAATGTGGCCGCACTGGCAACTTCAGAGACTGTTCAATTTCTCCAAAATGTTTTGCACTGTATCAACACAATCCCTGCGAAATCTCACAACCAATTAGTCCAAAAATAAAACCTAAACTACAAATAAGATCAAAGAAAACAAGAATAAAAAGACATGGGTTGCCTCCCAAGAAGCGCCTGATTTAACGTCGCGGCACGACGCGGGTTACCATCACATTATTTCAAATGAACAACAGCCACCACATGGATATCATCAAACTTCCCAAGATAATGCTTAATACGGTGACCATTCACTCTAAAAACTTCACCACTTCTGTTCTTCAAATCTAGAGCACCAAATGGGGTCACACACAAAACTTCAAATGGACCACTCCACTGAGATTTCAACTTTCCCGGAAAATACCTTAGACAAGAATTGAACAAGAGGACCAAATCACCAACATTAAACTCCTTTCCGCGAGCATATTTGTCATGAAGGTACTTCATCTTATCCACGTACAAGGACGAACAAGAGTATGCATGGAACCGGAATTCATCAAGTTGATTGGGTTGTTCAACACAAAGATTGGCCGCAACATCCCATTCCAAATTCAACTTCCTCAAAGATCACATAGACTTGTGCTCTAATTCAACTGGTAGATGACATGCTTTCTCAAACACCAACCGGTATGGTGACATAACAATTGGGGTCTTGTAAGTGGTCTGGTAAGCCCATAGAGCATCATCTAACTTTTTAGACCAATCGGTCCTATTGGTGTTGACAGTTTTGGACAAAATATTCTTGATCTCCCTGTTAGACACCTCAACCTGGCCACTTGCTTGAGGATGATAAGGTGTAGAGACTTTGTGATTGACACCACACTTAGAGAGCAATGTATCAAAAGCTCTATTGCAAAAATGCGATCCTCCATCACTAATGATTGCCCAAGGTGTACCAAACCTTGTGAAAATGCTCTTCCTTAGAAATGCCACCACACTCCTAGCTTCATTGTTGGGCAAGGCCACGACCTCAACCCACTTTGACACATAATCAACTGCTACAAGGATGTAGGTGTTACCATACGAGCTAATAAAAGGGCCCATAAAATCGATACCCCATACGTCAAAGATATCGACTTCAAGAATGTTGTTTAAAGGCATCTCATCTTTCATGGAAATCACTCCCGCTCATTGACATTGATCACATCTTTGAACAAGGTTGGCCAATAAAAGCTACAACTCAAAACTTTCAAAGCAGTCCTCACCCCGCCATGATGCCCATCATAGGGTGAGGAATGGCAAGCCTCCAAAATACTCAATTGTTCTTCTTCCAGGACACACCATTGAATCACACCATCCATAAAAATCTTGAACAAATATGTCTCTTCCTAATAAAAATCCAAGCTATCCCGCTTGAGCTTCTTCCTTTGGTTAGAAGAGAGCTCATACAGGATTATTCCGGTCATAAGATAATTGGCCACATCGGCAAACCACGACATATCATGCACTGACACTGCTAGGAGTTATTCGTTGGGAAATAAATCATTGATCTCAAGGAAATCACAAGGACTCCCCACCTCCTTCAAATGGGACAAGTTGTCCGCCACTTGATTCTCACAACCTTTTCGGTCCACAATTTCTAGATCAAACTCTTGAAGAAGTAGCACCCATCTCATCAATATCGCCTTCGAGTCTTTCTTTGCCATCAAATAACTAAGGGCGGCATGATTGGTGTGCAAAATGACCTTAGCCCCCATAAGGTATGCCCTAAACTTTTCCATGGCGAACACAATAGCCAATAATTCCTTCTCTGTCACTGTGTAGTTCCTTTGAGCTTCATTCATAGTCCTGCTTGCATAGTATATGGGATGGAAAATTTTGTTCACTCGTTGACCCAACACCACCCCAAACGCAACGTCACTTCCATCGCACATTAGTTCGAAGGGCAAACTCCAACATGGTGCGGCAATGATCGGGGTAGTGGTCAACTTATGCTTGAGAAGTTCGAAAGCCTCCATGCATTTCTCATCAAACATAAACTTAGCATGTTTCTCTAGCAAGTTGCAAAGGGGATTCACAACCTTCGAGAAATCTTTGATAAACCACCGGTACAACCCGGCATGCCCAAGGAAACTCCTTACCCCAGGAATCACCAACCATACTAAAATCATCCATAAAGACCTCCAATATGTCTTCCACCATGTCGGTGAAAATATCCATCATGCAACGTTGGAAGGTCGCCGAAGCATTGCACAACCCGAATGGCATCCAGGAGAAAGAAAATGTACCATATGGGCATGTGAAAGTGGTCTTCTCTTGGTCTTTCGGGGTAATTAAGATTTGATTATAGCCCGAATACCCATCCAAAAAACAA
This sequence comes from Nicotiana glauca, assembly GCA_026770625.1. Taxonomy (NCBI): domain Eukaryota; kingdom Viridiplantae; phylum Streptophyta; class Magnoliopsida; order Solanales; family Solanaceae; genus Nicotiana; species Nicotiana glauca. The sequence goes on from MU715401.1 coordinate 188,332, forward strand.
TATAAAGCTCTCCACGCAAGGCGATCAAGCATTTGATCGAGGAATGGCAAGGGAAAATGATCCTTACAGGTCACATTATTTAGCTTGCAGTAGTCCATGTGAACTCTCTACCTGGTAATGGTTGGAGTGGGAATAAACTCATTGTTGTCATTTGTCACCATAGTCTTCCCACCTTTCTTCGGCACACATTGTACCGGAGAGGTCCATGAGCTATTGGAGATTGGATACACCACATCCGCATCAAGCCACTTGATCACTTCTTTCTTCACCACCTCTTGCATTGCCTCATTGAGCCTCCTTTTATGTTGTAAGGAAGGCCTTTCATCATCCTCCAAGATAATTTTATGCATGCAAAATGCGGGGCTTATTCCCCGAATGTCCACCAGAGTCCATCCAATTTCCCTTTTTTACCGTTGAAGCACCTCCAAAGTGGCCTCAACCTGCATGTTAGTAAGGTAAGAAAAAAGAATAACTGGTAGATTTGAATTAGAGCCCAAGAATTCATACCTGAGGTGTAGAGGAAGTGGCTTTAACTCCAACACCGGTGGCTCCTCAATTGATGGTTTTGTTGGGGGAGTCTTCAGGTTTTCAAGATCCAAGGACAATTTTCTTGGCTCATAGTAATAAGAGCCCATACCATGCAAAGCATTTACACACTCCACTCTACTAGTATCATCATCAACATCAAGGTTTAGAAGCACGGCCTCAAGGGGATCCTCCACATTAATCATAGAACTTGGAGCCACTCTTGGCGGTGGCGGAGGAAGGTCTGGGACATTGTTGTTGTCATTTGCATTGGCCCGGCGGCCTCTACATTGAGCTTGAGGTAATATAGGAAACTCTTCTTGATCAAGATTATCTACCTCCTCCCCCGAAATCACGTTGCCAAGAGGGTCATTAGCATTGAGAGCCATTTGTACCTGACTAATCGACACAAACAAAATTAGTAAACAAGAAGGAAAGAAGAACAAAACACAAAACTAACTAAATAGATAGCCAAAATTGTTAGCTCCCCAGCAACAGCACCAAAAAGTTGATCGCAGCCAACTCTACGCTACTACAAAGTAGGGAGAGAGGGTCACAATAGATTTTACCCGATATGAGGGTCGGGATCGAATTCCACAGAGAGCTAGAAATTGGAGCTGGGTATCTGTCTAGAATAGAATTGCGTGTTTGTTCCAAATGTCACTTCCATACATTTTTGAGTTTTTTCAATTGTAAACTACTATTATCAAACTACTAATAGAAGCTAAATTATGCTACGAGATAATTGCTAAAGTTGTATCTAATGGTATAAAGGGAACTAGGGTAATGACTTTTGCATAGATGGACAATTGACAGGTAATTTGCTTCTAAGGCTCGATTGACATGATTAGGGAAATATGTATAACCGTTGCATAATTTTACCCACTCTCACACCTCTCGGTAGAGAGAGTGATTTTGCCCAATTGACTCACTCAAGACCAAATGGGTAGGCAAATTAGCTCAAGCAACTAGGGTTCAAGTCAGGTAATTACTCTCTCAAGGTTTAACCCTTTAATTGGGATTATCAAATCTCTTGAGTCCATCCCAATTCCTTGTTGGGTCAACTTTGGAGACTTAGGCTCTCTTTTTCAAGAAGAACCCAAATCAACTTAGCACAAACCAGTGTTTGCAACCACCAATTCATAAATTAAAGCATAAAATTGACCCAAATACAAACACCCATAGTCAATCTAACCTTAAATCACAACACCCATCAATTACCCACACTGGGGTTGAGCCACAACCCTAGCTAATGGGTTTAGCTACTCATGCTTGAACAAGAAAATAGAGAAATAGATGACGAAAAAGACATAATAATTAATTACTAAAGTAAAATACAAGAATCTATCGTTAAATCTAAGCTAAGATGCCAAAAATGGCAACAAATGATGTTCTCACGAGTGAAGCTGCGTTCTGGAATTAATTGATGACCTAAAAATGGTAAAATGTTCTATTTATACTAGACTGGAAAAGCTGGACAAAGATACCCCGGCGGGAACACGTTAAAATCCCTACTTATCATATACCTCCTCAAACAAAATAATCAAATAGCTGACTCGAACAACAATCAGGGTCTAAATCTAAAAAATACTAAGGCAAGAGGATTTTAAGTTGTTGAAGTAGACCAATTTATTACGTAACTCAGACAAGAAGTATGAATCGGGCCTTCCTGCTAGTTGTAGAAATTACTAGTTAACAGAAATGGGCTCGGTTCTATTTGTTATTATTACCTAAGGCTTGCCTAAATGTTTGGGTTAGCTCTTATGAACATGGTATCTATTACTGATTCAGAGTATGGCAAGCGGTAACAAATTTAAAAGCGAACGGTTTGAGATCCTATAGGCATGCTGGCTAATTGTGTTAAATAAGGAGATTAGGCTACTTAAAAACTGGCTCAGAATAAAATTGATTTTAGATTAGACTAGTTTCAGATTCTGCAGATGAATGATATCTAGTATTGATTATTTTAATTTCTATGGACATGATATCTAGTTGCCGATTTAATCATATAGACATGATATCTAGTTGAACGTGGAATGGAAACAGGCAGGATTTTACTTGGAAATTCCTATAGGCATGATTTCTATACATTATGAACATGATATATGCTTATAGCCGTTTAGATACTAGAGCATGGTGTCTAAGTGATAACAAACGTGCAAAATTTTAAACAAGTCCTATAGGCAGGTTATCTAGATGTAGAGTCAAACATGCAGAATTTATAATAAATCCTATAGACATGGTTTCTAAATGCAGAATTGAACATACAGGATTTAAAACCAGTCCTATAGGCATGTTTTCTAAAATGAAGAATTGAATCGTTCAGAACACAAGTCCTATAGGCATGTTTTCTACCCTTGAGCATGAATAATTAACCATCCCTTTTATACTAGCCAACCCTGAGTGTTTATTACAAATTATTACAAACCAGAAATAATGAATTACATCAAAATATAAAATTAAAGAAGTTACAACCAGAGGAAGCCTGATTCTTGACTTCCTATCTTATTTACATAATTAATCATTGCAGTTGCCATTGATTCAAAGCCTTTCTCAGACCTAGGTGTGTTAGAGTTCCCTAAGGGTCTCAAAGAACCCCGGGCAATGCTTTTATAGATCCAGAAAGTGATGAGTGCAGTATGGAAGGGCCAGCCCTTGTGTGTCCCAGGTCAGAGGAAACTCTTGGATTCCAAGGCAAGGCTCACACAAGATGGGCAGAACCTAAGTCCAAAAATATGGTGGAAGTATAGAAATAGAAGTTTAAAACCGAGTGGAGAATGGAGAGGGGTAAAGAGTGATGCAAAAATAGTAGTAGTAAAACACAGAGTTAATATTTTCATACAAAGGGGGTCAGGGGTTTGGGAATACATTGCAAAGAGCAAATATCCTTAGGCAATGATCAGGTTGGGGCATGCACAACAATAGATGGTGATGTCGTGCCCATAGACAAACTAGAACACACAACATATAGAGGGGATATGGAGTTTATGACCCCAGGGGGACAAGGTTTGGGTCATGCACAACAATATCCAGTGTTGTCATGCCCCAAACCAACCAAAGATATTAAACACATAGGGGATATGGGGGTTTGGGACTCATAAGTGACAGACAGAGTTCATACATGAGAAAGAATTAAATTCAGAATAGAAAAGGGCATATTACAGCATGCTTAGTAATGGAATTTAATTAAACACAAACAGGAAACAAGCAAGAGTGAATGAAGCATTAAAGAAACATGTTGTTGTTGATGCTGAAAATTAGTTAGAACATATCACTAAAGATGCAAATGCAGAAAGAAAAAGGTGAGCAAGCTGTCCACAGCCTAGCCTTGGCTTTCAGCCGGCTAGGTAAGGCAGCAGCACAAGTAACAACAGAGAAAAGAGAGAGTTTTAGTGGAGTGTGTGTTCTGAACTCAAGTATTTTATTCCTTGTGTTCGTGTTATTGAAAGAAGAGGGGTGTAGGGTATTTATAGCCTTTTGAAAACATGTGAGAAATAATGTAATAAGAAAATTTCAATACAACTATATAAACAATCAACCGTTAGAATCAATCAACTAAGTGATTCCCCTTTAATTGCGGAATCCCTTGTTTAACGGGGCTAACAGATTCAAAATAAGGAAAGAAAATCAGTTTGTAGGTAGACTGATTATCGCCATAAAAGAAGTAGTAAAATATTAAGTAAGCAATCGAGTCTGAGTACAGAAATAAACTTATTTTTTTGGAAAAAAGATTCAGCAAGGCAAAAATAAGGACAAATCAATTAACATTAACACGCGAGTGAAATTAGAGTTCACAAAAGAAAAGTTTTGAAATCAGTCCCAAGATTGAAAATCAATCAAAGAAGGAACCTTAGCATATAAATAGAGTGCACATACAATAGACATGCGAGGCCAAACCTATTGGCAAAAGAAACAGCATGCAATTGTTAGCACAAAGTTTAGTAGATAGCAAATATTTGAAGCATGATAGTCCAGTTGGTCAAAGTCACATTGAATCAATAGTAAAGAAAAAATAGAGTATCAGAAGCATGCAAAGGGTCTCACAATAATAGATGAGAAAACCCCTCATGAAAAGTTAGGGTTTCAAGCATAGTCCAATTTTAAAGATTGTAAAAACCCAGAGTCAGAGGAATCACATAATGAAAAGAGGTTCTGAAACAAGGAACTTTCAAATCGAGACAGGTATTCAAATGAATAGTTTCAAATCCAAAGATATAGGTTTTTTTCAACAATATTCGGGCTTAGACGATGATAAACAAATAAATCAAACAAATATTAGCAAACCGCTTAAAAAATTCGAATAAACCCACATGAAATTAGGGTTTTCAACATCAGTCGAGTTTAAAGATGATAAACGAATAAATCAAACCAATACTAGCAAACAACTTCAGAAACTCGAATAAACCCACATGAAATTAGGTTTTTTAACATACTAAACTCAGATAGGAGAATGACATGAGCAAAACATAGCAAAACCAGAAACACGTTGAAATCAGAGAAGAGGTTTTAAATAATTTAAAAGAAGAACCCTAATCGAAAAAGATGAAGAGTTGTTTTGAAAGCAAAGTTAAAGAAACTTCGAGAAGATGCTTAAAAGTTCATGGCAAGCATGGATCTAAGGTAGATCTAAAAGAAATAAAAAAAGTCTTAGAGATTAGGGTTTCAGAAGAACCCAAAAGCAACGAGAAAGGCCTTGAAAGTTACCGATCTAAACAGGAGAGTCAAAGGTCTGACTTGAACGGCCGTGGCTGGCCGGAAAAAGGTTAGTGATGACCGGAGAAAGGTCATCGAGCAAAGACTGGACCAAGTCCCTTCAAAGTCTGGTCATGAGACCACAGAACCAAACACATAGAAGTCATGGAAGGCTGATACATGTCTCAGATGACCCTGGAAAGCCATGAATTAGGGTAGATTAGGGTGGCGGCGGCTAGGGTTTGGGGGTGTTGCACAGAGTTTTTGAGAGAGGAGGGATTCAGAGGCGGCAGGTTGAGAGAAATGATAGGGTTTAGGGGGTCGTTTGGAATTAATTAAGGCAAGGGCGTTTATTGGCCGCTGATCTGATTGATCAACGGCCTGGATTAAAAGCAAGTGGGCGGGTTATACAACTGGGTTTTGGTCTGTCTAATTTGCAATTGGGTCAGGGGTTCAATTGGGGTCAGAAATGGGCTATAATTGAAATGAAATTGGGGTAACATTTAAATAGCTAATTTTTCCTATTTAATTTATAAAAATAATAAAATAATTTCTAAAAATAAATTAAAGATACTAAAATGATGTATAATATATAATTAACAGTTTAAAAATATAGGACCCCATTTTATAAACATGATACCAATTTAAACCTAAAAATGGCTAATATTGCAATTATGTGCAATTAACTTTTAAAAAATACTAAATGAAATAGTTCAAATATGTAAAAATTACCTTAGACAAGTTTTAGCATAACCATAAAATTTCAACAAATAAATCACCAAAAATGATAATTTAGAAATAATTATTGGATTTTTATGGATAAAAATAAGGAAATAAATTGACTTAAAAATCTTTTAAAATTAAGGAAAAATAAGAAAACACTTGGATATACTTATATATGTATATATATTCCATTTTGAAGTTATTCTATATAAAAAATATATATAGAAAAAAATTGGGTATCAACACCAACCGAACTTAATTATGTGAATTAGTCATTTAACACATAGGCAGTCTAAGCACACATATAAGGCTAAGGAAATTTGGCAGATAAATAGTCTGAGCACATATGTACAATAAAGGAATTGTAGAAAATAAGCAGTCTAAGCACACATGTAAATAAGACAAGTGAAGTCTTGGGTTTGTCAGCCTATACGATCACATCTGTACAATACCCGGTAAGCCTTCCTCAACTAGAAGGGTTTACATGTGGCATTGGCTCGCAGGTCATCATATCCTTTTACTGCCTAATTTCCCTCCCCTTGGTCATAGCCTAAAGCGTTATAGCAACCTTAAGATGTATCCTATGCGTGCACTACCCGTCCCTTTACTTATATAGTCCCGGAGGTATTTAGGACTTCTAGTTAAGGTGGATCTAGACTCTCCTACAGTAATTAAAAGGAGAAATTCTAGGCGACAAATAAAATATGTAGGACTGGACCAAAGATAGAACAATTAAAGGTTCGCATTGTACCTCCACAAATAGAGCAAGTAAGTGCACGTCTCAAACAACAGATTTCATATATTCAGAAAGGCCCTGGAACTTGATATCTAGGTGAGCATGAAAAGCAGAGAATTTGCAGCATTGAGTTAAGGAAGTGTTAAAGACCTAATCAGTTTGCCTACTGATTTAAAAAAACCTGTTGGTTCTTAGCAGTCACAAGTAAGTAGGGCATAGTTCCCCAGTTTATTAGACCTGGATTAACTATAGGCTTACCTAGGCGTGGATCAACAGTAACATGTTATCTAGACATTAATAAAGACCATAATTCTGAATTTGTAATTGACAGACATATTTTTATTTTTATTGGAACTATGTGATGTCTAGGTGCTGAAGAAAGATCGCAAGCATTACAGAACTGGTTTTAATTTTTTTTTGTTTCTACGAACATGGTGTCTAAGTGTTGAGATTGTTTTTATGCTTATTCCTTATAGTCATGATGTCTAAGTGGCAAAATTAATTTTTATGCGTTTAAACTATAGGCATGGTTTTAAGCAAATTCAGTAAAAAAATTCTAGAAACATGATCTCTAATGCACGTAGGAAAGTTTGGTAACATGATTGTTAAGGCTCAATTGATAAATGAACTAAGAAACAAACTTTAAATGCAAGTATAAGAATGCAGAATATTTAGAAGGGAAATTTAGAATAAACAGTGTAATGATCTTGTAAGCATGTTTTCTAATGCACATAATAATCCTATAAGCATGGCTCCTAACTTATGCAAATAATGATAACAATCCTATAAGCATGGTTACTAATGTATGTAGACAATCATAACGGTCCTATGGGCATGGTTTCTACCCGATTCCCCGCAAAGGATATATAAAAGTCCTTCCCATTTTACTAATATCCCCAATATCTATTTACACCATAAATGAATTACATAATAAATAAAAGCTATACTATAAGTAGCGTGAAATAGACCCAAAATGAACCTTGAAATACCAGGCCTTTAAATAGTTCCAGATGCCATAGTTTCTTGATGTCCAATAAAGGTATCACGGTGCGTCAAAGTTCCCAAGGGCCTCAGATACCCCAGGCAATGCTCACACCAAGATTCTTTGAATAGAAGAGTAGTTATGTGCAGTGTCGAAGGGCCAGCCCCAGTGTGCCATAGTTTGGAGGAATCTCATGGATTCCTAGGCAGTACACACACTGGAGGGGTAGAACTTAAGTAATCTAGGAGTAGAAGTGAGGTGCTTGACATAGTTAATTTTTTTGAAAACAGTATAGAGGTAAAATCTTAAGGAGTGAAAATAATTTAAGAGTAGTAATAGTCTGAAGAAACATATTAGAAGTGAAAAACATGTCGAAAACCTTTTGAGGGAAAGGAATGTTCTGCAAACAACGGCATAGTCACACAAGCATTACATTGTCCAGTTTCAACTTCACTTTGTCAATCAGTTCTAGATGTACAAATAGTTACACAAAAGGGAGAAGGGGTTGGGAACATAAGACAATTGAAACAGGAGCACATAAAGAAGGGTGAAGGTAGTTGTGTCAGTTAATAGAGACGCAGAGCAGGCAGGAATACTGATTTAAGGTCTAAATTACAATCATACTTAGTGATAAGCATGCTATTTAAGATCATACAACACTTAAGCACTGCAATAGACATGTTGGCTAAACACAGTGAGAAATAATTCTAGATACAGAGACAATCATGCTGAAGAATACAGGAAGAAACACAAAGATTCAAGCACACAAAGTAGCCATACTAGTAGGGTTACAGGACAAAGAAGACACAAAAGTAGAGAACTTGTTTAAGACCATATTGATTCCTCAAGTAGAATTAGACATGCTAATTAAAACACTGAACAAGAGAGGGTGAAACTTAAACATACCGATCACAGTAGTAAACGAGAAAGAATAATTAAGTGCCTAAGCAAGCAAACTAGTGTAGAAAGAGACATGGATTCAACAAGGAGCACATAGATTTGAATTTCAGAATGTCATTGAAATAGGAACATACCAGTTAAAGAAGTAAAAGCAAAAAGTAAAGTGAATAGGTTTCCACAGTCTAGCATTGGTTTTAAGTCGGCTAGACAAGCAATGAGCACAAAGTAGCAAAAAGAGAGACGAGAGAAAGTTTTTTGTGTGTATTTTTAACTGTTGTTCGTGTTTAGAATAATCACAATAAGAGTATATATAGAACTTATAAAGTATACAAATAAGGAAAGAATAATTTGAAATTCGTAAATAAGGCATGTAAATAAAATCAATCAATTAATTAGGGCTAAATTGAACCAATCTGTATAAACAAATCCGGGAAGGTCACAATAGCACAAGGAGAATCAATTGCAAGCCCTGACTAGGACTCAAATAAGGTAAAAGAATTGCTTATTAACCATAAATTAACAAATTAGTCGGAATAAGACAAGTAATGCCAATTAAAGGTCACAAATACGGAAAGTAAGTAAGAATCCCAGAAATGCTAATTTTAACAGGAAAAAATTATTCAAATCCCTAATAGAAATCAATCAATATATAGGGTTGACAGAAATAAACAAATGACGGGAGAAATTTGAAGTAATCATTGTCACAAACAAAAACGTCTAGGGTTTAAGCATATACACAAACATCAAGCTAGTAAAGAATTCATTAGTTTAAGCATTTGAAAGTTAGAAAAACCCTTTTGAAGAAAACTTAGGGTGAACCCTAATTTCAGGAAAATAATGGAATCGAAATAACATTAGCAAAACAAAAGATTTTGAGGAAAAAAGAATCAAATAGAACTCAGAACACTTCAGATCTACGAGGATCTGAACAAACCCAATGGTCATGGAACTAGGGTTTCTCAAAAATAACAGAGATGATAGAAACTTGGTCAAAATCTATGGATTCGAACTAAATATAGGAGGATAATAGTACTCACAAACGATAAAGGCCATAGACAATCCTATAAACAAGTTTCGGGCGAGAACCAAGTTGAATATATTTTAGATTCTCTCATAGATCATGAAAGTCGAACAACAAGAAGATGTAGCAGGCCGGCAAGGGCCGAAAATAATAAAGAAACCCCATAGACGACGGCTAGGTTTTAGGGTTAGGTTGAGAGAGAGTTGAGAGACGAGGGAACAAAAGGGTGGCGGAAATGCGAGAAAATGAACGGGTTTAGGGGGTCGTTATGGTTAATATGGTAAGTTTAATCGTTGACCATTGATCATAATGATCAACGACTACGATTAAATGGGGCTATTGGGTCAGGGCATACAGATTGTGCCTAAGGGAGTTTTGGGCTACTCTTGGGTTAATATTAATGGGTTTGGGCCGACTTTAAAAGAGGCCAGGTCTAAAAATAAAAGGCTATTTGTTAAATAAATAATTAATAAAAAATATTTTATAAAATAGTTAAGAGATTATAAAAAATAATTTTCATGTATAGAAATTCTTTAAAATAATTACTCAATATTTTAAAAAAAACAATGAGCTATTTTTTGGTAAAATAATTTATAATGCATGCATGAGCTATAATTGCAAAATTATTGCAATTGTAACCCAAAAATATAAAATGTGACTATTTATGCATTAATTTGAGCCTAATATAAATATAAATAGAAATATTAAGCCGTAAAATTGTTATAAAGTCCTTGTGATGCAATTTGTACTTATTTATATAAATATAATACTAGGATAAATTAATTAAAAATACCAAAAAATATAAAAATTATGAAAAAATATCAATTGATGCTAATGCATAGTTTTGAAGGCATACATGCATCTTTTAAAAAAATATTATAGGAAAAAATTGGGTATCAACAAGTGCCCCTCTTTACCCGAGAAGGATGAAAGAGTTTTCGGGTAAAGAAATGATGGCATTTTTGACCGATTGGGATGTTTTAAAAAATAGAGGCCAAACTCTGGTCTTTGAGTTGCCTACATATCCCTGGCTTTACAGGAATTAGTCCATATGTAGTTTTGGACCCACCGGTGAATGAAGCCGATGGAGTTGTTATAGGAATGGTAGCTAGTTTCATCAAAAGGTTCTTTAGTGAAGGGTAATGTCAGATGGAGTTACGGTTGTGAGTTTGGGGTGTAACGGATGTATTATAGGGCAGATGGCTGGATATCACAGAGTAGGTGGGTGATTGATGGGAATCTGTTATGAATGGTAAAGTGAAAAAACTAGCACGAGCGGAAACTGGAGCGAAGGCTGCTCTTATTCGAAGAATGGTTACCTCTTGGATCACCTACAAAACTCAAAATGCGATGCATGCAAGTACATAAATTACTGCGAGAATTTAAACGTGATGAAAAATTCCTTGGGAACATAAAAGATTGTCTTTGGACGGTGCGGATGACGTCCTTGGACTATGTTATCCCGGGCCATGAATTGTGAGATAGGAGATTCGCAGGCCATGAAATGATGTTCTCGGGCCATGAAAATGGCTCCTCCGAACCATGACTCCTTTGAATAATGATATACAAATTTGAGAGATCCTCAGGCCATGGCATGGTGTCTTTCAGCTATGAGGATGATGCCTTTAGACAATAATATCTTTGGAAAAGTTGGGGATATTTCCGCCCATGAGATGCAATTATATGATGCTAAAAATCAACAAGACAAAGCTTAGTCTTGTGCGGAGTTTAGGGCAGATCTTAGCTTGAGAGAAAAAAAATAGTGTCAAATTTAGAATAGAGCAATATTCATGCAGGGAGGGACAATACTTAGTCCCATGAGAAGACGGTGCTTAGCCTTATGCAGATATGGAGGCAAGGTTTAGCCTCATGCAAAATTTGAGACAGGGATTAGTCTCATGCAAAGAGAAGGTAATGCCTAGCCTAATGCAAATGTGGAGGCAGGGCTTGGCTTCATGCAAAATTTGAGACAGGGCTAAGTCTAATGCAAAGAGATGGCAATGCTTAGCCTTATGCCATAGTGGAGGCATGGCTTATCCTCATGCAAAATTTGAGACAGGGCTTAGTCTCATGCAAAGAGAAGGCAATGCTTAGACTTATGCAAATATGGAGGTAGGGCTTAGCCTCATGTAAAATTTGAGACATGGCTTAGTCTCATGCAAAGAGAAGGCAATGCTTATCCTTATGCAAATGTGGAGGCAGGGCTTAGCCTCATGCAAAATTTTAGATAGGTCTTAGTCTCATGAAAAGAGAAGGCAACACTTAGCCTTATGCAAATATGAAGGCAGGGCTTAGCCTCGTGCAAAATTTGAGACAGGGCTTAGTATCATGCAAAGAGAAGGCAGTGCTTAGCCTTATGTACATATGGAGGCACGACTTAGCTTCATACAAGATCAGAGTTAGAGCTTAGTCTTATGCAAAGAGAAGGCAGTGCTTAGCATTATGCAGATTTGGAGGCAGGGTTTAGCCTCACACAAGAGAAGGCAATGCTTAGCCTTATGCAGTGAACAAGTAGCAAGTAAGAGTAGAGTATTTCTTAGCTGGAGATATATTCGGTGTCTAGTGGCCTGATTGATAGTGATTTTGATGCGTGTATATATTTGCGAATGCTACTGTTACGTCAGATGTGCCTATACTCAAAAAATAATTTTAAGTTTTGTAAGGAGAGGTTGGTTTGTGCCTTCATCTGCTGGCTTTTCTCCGCTCCGTTCTGGAGGCCTTGCTTGAGTTTCCCTGGGTAACACCTGGCTATCACGAAAATAGAGTTTTTGAAAATATGTTTTTATTGATGATACTAGAGTTATTTTTAGAAAACACAGTGAAATATCAGAATTTTGAGAATCCTTCTTAAAATCCTGCCCTAGTTTCTTAACCAATTTCTAAATTTCTAGCATATGATGGCATCAGTTGGACTTGCTCTGGAATTTTGAGGGTCCTTCTCACAATTCTGCTCCAGTTTCTAGTTTTAGGGGGAAATGAAAATTTTATTATGATATGATAGAACCCATAGGGCTTCCTACGTATCCCCTCTTAAACGGGAATCAGGTCAAGCGTAGTTCAATTATATTATATGAAGAAATGTAAATAGTCTAACAATAGTATCTCTTGACTGCGTCTAAATTGATTGGTTTTGGCTAGACTTCTCCGTGCTCTTCCTATTAGCACCCTGTGAACCATATAGGAACCTTGCCAGTTGGGAGAGAATTTCCCTTTGGTTTCCTCTTGATGTGGGAAGATCTTCTTCAGTACCTACTATCCTGGTGCAAACTGTCCTATTTTGACCCTTTTGTTGAAAGCTCTAGACATTCTGTTCTGATAGAAGCAGACCATTACGTATTGTGTTTATAAGGGCCAATTGCTCATAGAGGATCCTTATCTATTCTACATCACTAAGTTTGACTTCCTGTATGATTCTTAAAGAAGGAACTTCTACCTCCGTGGGAATGACAGCTTCGGTACTATAAACCAATAGGTAGGGAGTTGCCCCAGTTAAAGTGCGGACTGTAGTTCGGTACCCTAATAAGGTAAAGGGTAACTTCTCGTGCCATTGTTTGTGGTTTTCTACCATCTTCCTTAGTATCTTCTTGGTATTCTTGTTAGCAGCTTCCGCAACTCCATTCATTTAGGTCCTGTATGCTGTAGAGTTTTTGTGCTTGATTTTGAAGGTTTCACACATGGCTTTCATCAAGTCACCATTGATATTGGCGGCATTATCAGTGATAATGGACTCGGGAACTCTGAATCGGCAAATAATACGATCCTTGACAAAATCTACAATGACTTTCTTGGTTACAGTTTTGTAGGATGCAACCTCTACCCATTTTGTAAAGTAGTTGATGGCCACTAAAATGAACCTATTTTTGTTTGAAGCAGTAGGCTCGATCGGACCGATGACATCCATTCCCCAGATAGCAAAAGGCCAAGTTGCACTTACTATATTGAGATTATTAGGTGGTACCCTTATCATGTCTGCATGCACCTGACATTGGTGGAATTTCTATACGTAGCGGATGCAATTCATCTCCATGGTCATCCAAAAATATCCGGGTCTGAGTATTTTCTTGGCTAGAACAAAACTATTCATATGTGGTCCACAAGTTTCGGCATGTATTTCTTCGAGGAACTTGGAAGCTTCCTTTGTATCAACACACCTTAATAACCCTAGATCAGGGGTTCTTTTATACACGATCCCTCCACTTTGGAAGGAGTGATTGGATAGCCTCCGCAACATGCAATTCCGAGTGTGGTTTGCCTATTCCGGGTATTCTCTTCTTGTCAAATATTCTTTGATGTTGTGGAGACAAGAATTTCCATCCGTATCTTCCTCAATATGAGCACAGTAAGCCGGTTGATTATTAGTTCTCACCGGGACAGGATCAATGAAATTCTTGTCTAGATGTTGTATCATTGATGACAAAGTGGCCAGTGCATCTACGAACTCATTTTGAATTCTAGGCACATGTTTGAACTCTATATTTGTGAATCTTTTAATCAATTCCTATACGTGGTGCAAGTATAGTAGTATCTTGGTGTTCTTCGTAGCCCACTCCCCTTGAACCTGATGTACCAGAAGATCCGAATCTCCAATTACCAGTAACTCATGTATATTAGTATCGATGGATAGATTGATCCCCATGATGCAAGCCTCATATTCTTCCATGTAGTTGGTGCATGGAAACCTAAGCTTCACAGATACAGGGTAATGTTGACCTATTTCTGATACCAAAACTGCTCTGATGCCCACTCCTTTGAAGTTTGCAGCCCCATCGAAGAACATTCTCCAACCGTTGTAAGCTTCAACAATGTCCTCTCCTACGAATGATACCTCTTCATCAGGAAAATACATTTTCAAGGGTTCGTATTCTCCTCCCACTGGATTTTCAGCAAGATGGTTTGCCAATGCTTGTCCTTTGACCGCCTTTTGAGTTGTATAGACGATGTTAAACTCACTTAATAGTATTTGCCACTTGGCGAACTTCCTAGTTGGCATGGGCTTCTGAAATATATACTTTAGAGGCTCCATCATGGATATGATATACGTGGTATAGGCATAAAATTAATGCCGTAATTTCTGAGCCATCCAAGTCAAATCACGACAAGTGTGTTCCAACAGATAATATCGTGCTTCATAGGGTGTGAAATTTTTACTCAAGTAGTATATGGCTTGCTCCTTTCTCCCTATCTCGTCATGTTATCCCAAAACACATCCGAAAGCTCAATCTAATATAAATAGATAGAGTAGCAAAGGTCTCCCAGGTTCTGGCGGGATTAGGACTTGTGGTATGGGCAGGTACTCCTTGATTTTTTCGAAAGCTTTCTGAAAATCTTCGGTCCAACTTGTTTCGGCATCTTTTCTCAACATCTTGAAGACGAGTTCACAAATAACTGCGGACTGTGCTATGAAGCGACTGATATAGTTGAGACGTCCTAGGAAGCTTATCATGTCCTTTTTGCTTCTGGGTGGCTGTAACTTTTGATGGGCCCAGCTCGATCCCTCGGTGGATGACAATGAATCCCAATAGCTTTCCTATGGGAACCCCGAATGCACATTTTGTGGGGTTCAGTTTTAAGTTGTACCTCCTTAACCTGTCAAAGAACTTTCTCAAGTCTGCTATGTGATCTGTGGCCCTCTTGGATTTGATAATGACGTTGTCGATATACACCTCTATTTCTTTGTGTATCATATCATGGAAGATCATTTCATGGATCTCATGTAAGCAACCCCAACATTCTTTGGACCAAATGGCATCATCTTGTAGCAGTACACTCCCTATGGTGTAATGAAAGTTGTTTTCTCTGCTTTTTCTTCATCCATCCAGATCTGGTGATAACCTGCGAAGCAATCTACAAAGGATTGGAGCTAATGCTTGGAGCAATTGTCGATAATGATGTGTATATTTGATAGTGGAGAGTCGTCCTTGGGACTTGTTCTGTTTAAGTCTCGATAGTCAACACATACTTGACTTTCCCATATTTCTTTGAAACTAGTACAATGTTGGCTAGCCAGATTGGGTATTCGATTACCCTAAGGACTTTGGCCTTGATTTTCTTAGTGACTTCCTCTTTGATTTTCAACCTCATATATGGTTTGAACTTTCTGAGTTTCTACTTCACCGGCGGACACATTGGATTAATAGGCAACTTGTGAGCCGCTATGGACGTGCTCAAACCGGTCATGTCATCATATGACTATGTAAATATATCCTCATACTCCTTCAAGAAATAAATGTCCTCTTCCTTCTCTGACGATGATAAGTGAGTGCTTATGCAAGTCTCTTTGACGGTCTCGCTGTTTCCCAAATTTACTGCTTCGGTTTCGTCAAGGTTAGACTTAGGTTTATTCTCGAAGTTCTCAACCTCCCTGACAATTTCCTCAGGTATCTCATAATCTTTTTCTAATTCACTATCCATATATTGTGTTGTCTCATTACATGTCACAATCATCGGTTCATTAGGAAAAGTAATAATAATGTTGTAGAAAAAAAAGTGTGAAAGATAATAATGAATAATAAATAGAAATATATTTGATTAAATTTTGAAAGTATCTAAAACAAGTACGGCTCGATGAACCGAGCAATTATTTTGAAAAAAGTGCGTCTTTAAAATAAAACTATTGAAAACATCTGAAATGCCTAGCATGGCCATAGAAATAAAACAAACTAAATGCCAAGCTACCCAGGGACTTAGCGGGCCCGGGATGGTGTGATGGTTGTCACACCTCCTTTTTCCGAATGGCTTTATTATATCCCGGGAAGGGATATAGTAAAGGAAGGAGTTTTTCCATTTTAAGGACAATCGAAGCGGGATTCGTTTTATTTAAGAAATCAGAGTCGCCACTTGGGAGATTTATGGTGTCCCAAGTCACCGATTTTAATCCC